>JAOVVA010000041.1:1354917-1373319 GCA_028565275.1 Leiocassis micropogon
TATCGGAATTATATCGTATCGACCAAAATTAAGAAATATATCGTGATATAAATTTTTGCCATATCGTCCAGCCCTATTGTCAGGTCAATCTGTCTTGTCTCCGCTAGCCAGCTAACTAGGCCTCTTAGTTAGCTAGTTTAGTTTGTCTGTTAATTTATGTTGCATGTAGCACCTTGGTCCTGGAGGAACGTTGTTTCGTTTCACTGTGTACTAAGTGTATATGGTTGAAGTTACGATACTTGACTTGACTTGAGTCAGTGCAAAAACTTTATTTTAAAAAAAAAAAAGTGTTTTCTTTTTCACTATTATGAGAGGGTTGACATCCCAAAGCAGCGTATGGTTCATTTTTATAAATTTTACACATAAATTTTTCTCCTGAAGGAGCCAGAGAAGCTAGACAAACATCTGAGAGAGACTTTCATTTCTTTATTAAAATAATAATAATAAAATCCTCATTGCTACTGCTGTAAAATATGTATTCTCAACAAAATAGTTGTCAGTAGTGGCTTCAGGCCTGTAAGGTCTGGAATAAAAAGTAGAAATCTTTCTTGAAATCGTATGGTTGTTTTTTTTCCACTCTGGATTTGACTTTACATTTTTCTCAATCTTTTATCCAAAAAAGCTATTTGTTGGGCCAGAAAAAGAGCATGCTAAGTATGTGGTGAAGGAAAAAAAAAAAGCATTAGTGATAGACCATGTCTGAAAACAATTTCCTTTTGTGGTTCCACAAAAAGAAACCTCAAATAAGGTGCACAGGTTGTGCTTTTAAAAACTTCAGAGCACAAGGCAGCGTGCAGGGGAAAGTCTCCGATCGTGATCTGAAAAGTGCACAGAGCACAGACCTGGGGATTGGAAGACAAAAAAAAAATTTTTTTTTTACACACCTGCTCTGAGAACAATGAGGTCCAAACATCATATCAAAGTACAATGAGCTGGAATTGATTATTAAAAGATAAATCAAACTGATGAATGATTGAATCAGTGGAACAAAAATTTTTTTTAAAATTAATACACAGATTAAGAGAAGAATTATTTGGATTTTTTCCCCTCACGAAAAGTATAAAAGAGTACATTAACCTTAGTGATTCCGGACTAATGATGGAGGAAGGTTATTAATTCAGTTTATTTTTTAAATGGACGGACAATAAATCCATCCAGCTAATTTGTAAGCAGTAATGCACAACAAGCCATGAGTTAGTTTTTTTTATGCTTAATATCAATACGTAGTGTACATTGAGGTACTTTCTACGAAGTGGGCTGATGTTCAGTTCTAAGTCAAACCCACATCTGAGATGTTACAAACACATTTAAATCCATGATCAAAGTAAAATGCAATGACCGTGAATCAAAATGAAAAAGTAAAATAAACATCAATCTATGAACATGCTCCTTTACTTTTTATGAGCAACAGTGATATCTAACTTTATCAATATATTAACATCAATTTTCTCATCTTAATTTATTGATATGCCTTAAAAAGTAGAAATATAGCCTGGCTCTAACCCGTGGCATTTTTTTTAAAGCACATCAGCACATTTTCAGACGAGGCATAGGATAAGTCAAGGCTGTTTACAGTATATCGATCGAGTTTAATGACCTGGTTTATCCGTGAATCCATGCCAGCGCTCGCATCTCTCCTTTCTCACAGCCCCGCCCTCCCCACTCTCCCTCCTACTGTGCTAGCACGAAAGGCAGGTGTTTTGATTAAAACTCAAAAAGATCTGATGAACATGAGACTTATAAAATATTTCTTAGCGCAGCATTATCTGTGTTGTAAACTGCAGTAAGAAAATTGCTGCTGCAACCGCAACAATGAAGCCTAAAAAGTTCAGAAAAGAAAAAGTGCCAAGTGTCATGTTGTAACTAAGGCTGATTTCTGTACGATGTTTATAGGCTGAAAAACTGTAAGAGGTGTTTAAGTAGGAGGAAATACTTCGTCTGGTGGAAAAACTACCTTAGGAGAAAATTTAACTCCTACGTCAGGGCCTGTTATCAGGGCCCCATTTTATTAAATCTATTTATTAATTTTTTTCTTGTTGAAAACAACATGACGAGAGGTCCCAGTTTGGTTCCCTCAGAGGGTTAAACGTTGTTTCTAAGACATGGACGGATTCTTCTTCTTCTTCATTCCCTTTGCCTAGTTTTTTTCCTTCTGCTCTGTATTGTGATAAGTGCGGCTCAGTGTGTTCTTCCTGCCGCAAGCTGTAGCGATGTTGACCCTCCGTCTCCGTGTCTCTGTCTATTGACACTGTTACGCAAAAAAAAAAAAAAGAAAGAGACCTTTATCACAGATTTTTTTTTCTTTTCGTGTGTTTATTTTCTCTCTCATAGTTCCAGGACGTTATCTTATCCGTCTCATAAAAGCATTGTGCTTCAGTTCGATGTGCTGCCATTTTCAAAAGAGAGGGGGGAAAAAAATCCAGTGATGGATTTTAAAATGTTATGTAAAATGTTCAGGAGGGAAAAAATGATAATATCTGTGGATCTGCCGCTCGATAGGAGTGTAATGGACTTCAGACTGCATCGATGTGACATAAGCGGTGAAATAAGTGTGTTGTGGACCAGTTATCCTGTCTGGGAGAGATTTTCCCCAAAAAATACCATTTAAAGTAACAGTCTTTCGAGGCTACGTCGACCCAGGATCTACCTCAGGACCTGAAAAACAAGTAGCTCTCGACAATTTTTTTCCCTTTACTGAGAACACAACTCTCGTGTCATTTACCGTCTTTGCCAAAGAAGGCAGCTTACAATTGATTTATTTCACATTTTTTTCAGTCTCTCCTACTTAAGAAAGTATTTGGGGTTAAAGGGAAACATTTATGCAACATCTGCCCTGCCGATAAAAAGATGTCTAGTGTCTGAATTTTTTTTTCTTCAGTTTTTGAACAGGAGTTATGTGGCTGATGTTTTTAACTGCATTTCAAATCGTGAACGTCTTTCACCTTGTTTAAATTCCAGGTCTTTGATTTTGAAGATTCAGTGTACAAAAGTAAGCTAGAGAAAAAATACGAGACTTCATATTTTAAAAGACGTTTTAATGTTGAGGCACCTTTGTAACCACACCTTAAAAGGTCTAAAATGTATTTTAGCCTAGAGCGAAGGTGTTCTGTTTCTCCATGACACACTTAAAAAAAAAATCTAAATCAGTGTTTCAGATCCCTGAAACAACCAACAACAAAAAAAACTAGTTTCTGTATACAAGTTCACAGATGTGTAAATCTTTATCCTATTCCAAAACAAGCTGAAGTTGATTGTTTTCAAGAGGGTGGAGTCTGGAATTTTCTGAGTTGTCGTACAACCTGACACACTGTTAAGACTGAACATTTTACGTACTCCTAACTACCTCTTTTCTACTCAGTGGTATAGAAAGTCACTGTATGCTGTAGTGTTACAGTTTCACTTCAATTGGGAAATTGCATTGTCCAGCATGACGAAGTGTACAAAGCGAGGTCCGTTAAGACATGGTGTGGTGAGGTTAGAGTGAAAGGGCTCAAATGTCCCGCACAGAGTCCTGACTGAACTCAACCCCGCCGAACACCATTTGGGATGAACTAGAATTGGAGCCTCGTCTGTATCAAAGCCTGAGCTCAGTAACACTAGTGAAAAGCCTTTCATTTTTACTGTCTTTATTTTTCCTGATATCTGTGTGTCAGTTTTAAATCCTGTTTCTGAGGATTTGCTCTTTGTTTCTAGCTCCTGCTTAGAGGTTTGTAGTTTGTAGTTTCTAGTGATTTGTTTTGACCTGTGTGTTTGGACTTTGATGATGCGCCCCGCCCGTCTGTGTTTTGATTCTTGTCGTGGGTCATGGTGACAGATTTGGATCAAACCCTAATAAAAAACGTCCCATGGACTCTGGCTACTGTTTGTTCCACTGCGTTCCAAGTTTTTAACTTTGTCATGAAGATGAGATTTAAAACAGTTGAAGTTAAGGAAAAAAGTGAAAAAACATCTCTCTGTGCAAACTTTGTACACACAAACATGTCTGATTCTATTTGTTTTCTTTCTTTTTTTTTCTCTTTTTTTTACTGTGTCTGGACATTTTAATTTGGACCAGACTGTGCCAGTTTAGTGCATATAAATGTTATACATATGCATAATATATATGAATTCTTTTCATTTTCAGCCCCATAATGGTTATAGGTTTGTGAGACAGGACCTCGTCAGCCAGGACTTCTTGTGAACCCTCCTCCAAGCGATGAGCTCGTCCTCGTCGTCCCCGACCCTGCAGATCGCTAAGGGCATGGATCAGGATGTGGCGTCACCAGTCTTTCCTTCTCTCTACCCTGCGTCTCTGGCGATGGACCGAGGAGCCGTGTGTATCCCTTCGCCTTACGCAGATAACGGCCACGCCGATTCATACTTTTGTGCGCCGCCAGTGCCTGAGAACCCAGGCATGGTGCCTCCTCTCAGCCCGTCACTCTTCTGGTCCTCACACAACGCTCACGCCATGCCTGCTCTGTCCCTGCACTGCCCACCTCCAATGCCGTACAGCGAGCCACAGATACACACCGCCTGGGTCGACACCAAGCCGCACACCACCGGCCGAAACAGGTGAAGGGGGAGGGGTTTAACCAGAATTAAAGAATAAGCCAGTTTCTTACATCACATGAATTCTCATCAGTGAAGAATGTTTACGTTTTGGTTTTATACCACGCCGCTGTTTAATTCTCAAATCTGATTGGACAGAAGGTCTGAAAGGGAAGTACAGTATACAGCAGGAGATCCACGTCCATGTCCAGTTGTTAATACTTTGATGTTTATGGAAGGAGTCTCCAGTGTCAGCGCTATAATATTAATGCTTTTTGCCTTTTTTTTGTTTGCTTTTTAAATAGAGATCACAGTTTTTGCACTTTTTAAGCAAGCAGATAAAAGTATGATGTATAAATGATTTATAACCTTAAAATTGTCCACATTGATGGATTGGCGTAGTGTAAAAGGAATAAAACATGAATCTGCTGTCACAGAATAATCGCCAACCTTAAGGTGGTAGTTGATCATTTTCCCTTAAATAAACCTTTAATGTTTTATTCCCTTTCTTGTTGCTCATCTGAGTTTGTGCTTCTGGTTTTAATGTTCAAAATTGTGTGAATTGGTTTTGTTTGATTTGACCCTTTTCCCTATCCACAGCTCTTATCTATCTCATACAAAGTTGTTTGGGAAGCAGCTGGGAGAAGGTGATGAAGCCCTGAGTGCCTCTTCTTCGCAATCGGGCGCAGGGGCCAAAGGCGACATGCACTTCTGTGTTGTGTGTCACGACTACGCGTCAGGCTATCACTACGGCGTCTGGTCCTGTGAGGGCTGCAAGGCGTTCTTCAAGAGGAGCATTCAAGGTAGCATTCTTTTTTTTTTTATATATATATATTTTTGTTACCCATCTTTCCCGGCGGTATTCATATTACCTGTTTAAACTGCATGTTTTGCTTTGATTTCTCATACCAAGTAAGTTAGAGAGCAAACCGTTTATGAAAAACAGCAACAGCCAACGGATATCACTTGCAGCGATCCATGGGGGACAAAAACACTGAAACAGAATGAATGCTTTCTCTGAACAGCAGCGCTGGTGAACATCGAAAGGTCCTCAGTTCAAGTGTGTCACTTTAGTCAGGTTGTCATTTTCTGTCCATTTCGACAAGAGACGCAACTTTTAGACAAAGCAGTAGTTTAGTCACACTGATTGTCTTTGCACGCACGAGCGCACACACACACAAAAAATGAGACGGCCTCACCGGTTTCATTGAATCAGTCCGGGAGCACGATGATAGAAAATGTAAAGATTTAAATAGAAGAAAATAAGAAAAGAAAATAGAAGATTTAAAAGAAACGTCCCATAAAAGGCATGTCAGAGCCAAATTGTCCCTGTTTGTCAAATCAGACTGTAAAACATCTAGTAATACGTGCGCTGATGTTACACACACTGATGAGCTCTTCTCTAAGTTTACATTTAGAAAGAGTTAGGGTGGCGCGAGAGTGATGGTGTGTTTAGTGGTGGTAGGTAGATGGAGGGGGAAATCTATTTTCTTTATTGTTTTTTTTTTACTTTGTATCCTCTGCAGGACACAATGACTACATCTGTCCAGCCACCAACCAATGCACGATCGACAAGAACCGCCGGAAGAGCTGCCAGGCGTGCCGTCTACGCAAGTGCTACGAAGTGGGCATGATGAAGTGCGGTAAGCTACCATGCTGGATTTCTCTTTTCTTTTCCTCATGTGCTCAGAATCGAGCCTGGGGTTTAGATACCCTTTACCCAATCCATAAGTGTTGAACAATTAAAAAAAAAAACCAATGACTATAATGTAGTGGAAGCCCCACCCACCTCTCTTATCTCACACTGGTGTTTAAAAAGCAGTACTGTTGCAGTGCTTTCTTTATTAATTTCTTGCAGGAGCACGGCGTGAGCGGTGTGGGTACAGAGGCTTCCGCCATCGCCGCGCTGCCCAGATCAACGACAGCCAGGCCAGGCTTGTGGGGGTCAGAGCTCACGCACAGAGACACCCTCACACCCCGCTCCATCTCTCGCTTTCTCTCCCGGACTCCAGGGTGCCAGCGGAGAATGGGTTTTCTGGTTTGTCCCCCGAGCAGCTGGTACACTGCATCCTAGAGGCGGAGCCGCCACAGATCTACCTGAGGCAACAGATAAAGAAGCCATACACAGAGAGCACGGTGATGATGTCACTCACTCAGCTTGCTGACAAGGAGCTCGTCCTCATGATCACCTGGGCCAAGAAGATCCCAGGTCTGTGTGTGTGTGTGTGTGTGTAAAAATGTTACAAACTTGTACAGTGTAATATTCCATGTAACTGTGTGTTTGCGTGCTGTCGGTTCCTCGGTTCTCATCAGGTTTCGTGGAGCTGAGCTTGGCCCATCAGGTGCAGCTGTTAGAGTGCTGCTGGTTGGAGGTGCTCATGCTGGGCCTGATGTGGAGGTCCATTGATCATCCTGGGAAACTCATCTTTACTCCTGACCTCAAACTAAACAGGTGAAATAAAAAAATCTAAAACAGTTAAACTTCTGCTTACAGAAATATTCACTGTACCACAGAACACACACCTTCGATAACCCGATTATATGGCGTCCCTCTCAATGAAATGATGATAAATTAGTACAAGCAGTTAGTTTATTAGCATAAACCTGTCATTTGCGGCTGTACTATAATTAACACCTTTTAACAAATCAGTATCCAGAACTGTGGTAGGATTAAGCAATATCACCTGAGAAGGGAGTGCTGTACTACTGAATATAGCACCGAGCAGCCTAACCGTGCCAGTTATTGTAGTTAACAGGGCTGAAAGTAGTTCTAACCTGTACTATGTAGCCAAAAGTTGAGGAGAATAAACCGTGGAGGTGGTGGACACTCCTGTAAATCTCATAAGTTTCTCTTTATATTCCCACTCATTCTGCTTTGGAACATCAGCTCCGTTAACCTTCGGGTTCCTGGGTTGAATCCCATACAGTGTTGAATGGAAAGCTAGTGCGCTGTGTAGTGTACAATTTCTTGTTAACACACACCAAGTAGTGCCCTTGATTGGGAGTTAGAGTGTGATTTGGAATTCAACTTTGTGTTAGAACTTAGTTATTAAGGAGAGAGCGTGTTGTTTAAGATGACGTAACGTTATCAGATGTGTGTTCTTGCTGTAAGTGCTTCTGTGACTGGCTGTGAATGTGGGTTTTGGCAGGCAGCCGCTCCCTCCTCAGTACTGCAGACCGTAAAGACCCACTCTCACCCATGCTGAGACACACGGTTAGTGTAATTAACCACTGTAGAGCACCTGGGACACCGAGTGATAAATATAATCAAACATCCCAATGCCCCAGTTATCACCACTCGTGAAACGAGTCCTATCAGATTGCTCGGTCGGACACAATTTTTCACAATATTCTAAACTTCATGATGCTAGCTGTACAAAAAAACTAAACAAAAACCACAGCATCACTGAGTCTGAAATAACCGCATCTTCAGCAGGTGTGTGCACACGTGTGTGCGTGTGGTTGGAATTGAATTCCACACTTCCACGGTGATTATCGCTAAGGTCTTAACTAACCTTGGAATGTTCTCATAACACCACTGGCTGATTTGCCAACGCCAATCTGTGTGTGTGTGTGTGTAAGTTTTTTCAATGCCACAGTGGAAATAGAGATGCTTTATATGCAAAACTGTGGACCTTCTGTGTCCATGTTGCAGTGTTTATCAGCCTTGAAGTGTTTGTTATTGCCCTCTCTGATTTTACCCTGTTAGGGTGTTTCTGTAACACACAAACGCATTTAAAAAGATTCATCCATTTCTTGATATTTCTTTTTAAAAAAAAGCAAAAGTTTGGTGAACATTCTTGAAATTATTTCTGTTGAACTGTACAGCTGATTTATTAACACTGAGATAACATTCTCTGCTCCCCAAACTTTTTTTCTCTTGTTTTTTTCTCTGTTTGTTTTTCTATTTCTCCTTCTCTTCTCTATCTATCCTTTTCTATGCTTTTCTGTCTGGCTCTGTTTTTGTCTTTCCATACTCTTTCTCTTTCTCTCTCTTTCTCAGGGAGGAAGGTAGCTGTGTCGAGGGGATCATGGAGATCTTTGACATGCTCCTGGCCGGTTCCTCCAGGCTCAGAGAACTGAAGCTGCAGAAGGAGGAGTACGTCTGCCTTAAAGCGCTCATCCTGCTCAACTCCAGTATGTTTGTGTGTGCATGTGTTTACGCTGTGTACCTGTGCACTTGGTGGCCTAAATGAAAATAGATTTGATTTCTAAATGAGATTGAACTATGGAGATGAAATGAGTATGAGGTGCACTCCAACCAATCATAGTGACAGTAGCTGTTCTTGCGAGAAAGCAAGCGGAAGGTATGGATCGTCTCAGTGTGTGTGCGCCACTCGTATCGTCAACATTCATGTGTGCGTGTACTGTTTACTACAACATTATGACCGTGTGTGTGTGTGTGTGTGTGTGTGTGTGTGTTTGTGTTTGCACCCGCGCGTAAAGCAAAATCAAGTGCTATTAAAGAGGTGTAAAAGTCGTCCCCCACACAGTAAGCCCCTCCCTCCTCCTTTCCTCTTGCTTTTAGTCCTACACTAAGTCTGATTTTTCTTTTCTCTGTTTATCATGTGTTAAAAACATCCAGTCTGATTTTTTTACTTTTTTAAAGAATGACATTTGGGACATTGCTGGTTTTTTTTTTTTTTCTTCCACTTGTACAGAGCATTAGATGCCCTCCCCCCCCCCCCCCCCCCCAATTGTCTCTCTGTGTGGAATGCTTTCAAAAAGAATCTGTTTTCCCATGTACGTCTTTATGAGAAACTGACTTTGAACAGATTTTGCAGTACATCATCGGTTTTATGTTGTCGTACCCGAGCCAGGAAAGTTCCTGCAGCAGAATTCCTAAAATTTTTAAATGCCTTTGTGTAGCTGAACTTTTGTGGGGTTTTTTTTTTTCCACCTCAGTGAAGTTTATCAGCACTGTTGTTGGCTCTTGTATTAAGATATATTAAAATATAAATTCAGAAAAGTTAAAAGTGGCATTAATTCATGAATTTCAATTAATTCATAAAGTACAAATAAATTAATTCATAAAGTACAAATAAAACAATTGTTAGATCTGTGGGGTTTAAAAGTATAATAGTTCTTTATAATAAAGTAATACAAATTAAGATTAGGTAATCAAGTGTGGTCAATTTTCTGAACCAGATCAGTCACATGATGTGCGTTATTTTAGTATAACAGCACGGATCGCTTGATCTACGATATTATATTGTTTCTATAGTAACCAGTTAAACATGGGGGCATGTACGACTGATGCTCCACGTAATCTAAGACTAATAATCAACAGATTTAAAAACCTGTGTTTAATTATGTGAAATAAATCATACTTGAAGATTGTGGTGATGTTTTCACGCAGTTTGTATCAGTCACAGTTCATTTACCCTGTGGTGAAATGTGTGTCTGTGTGTGTGTTTCTCAGACATGACTGTGTCGGAGTGTGAGAAAGACCTGGAGAGCAGGACGAAGCTGCTGCGGCTGCTCGACGCCGTAACGGACGCACTGGTGTGGGCCATCTCACAAACTGGTTTATCCATGCAGCAGCAGTCCGTTCGTCTCGCTCACCTGCTCATGCTGCTCTCACACATCCGACATCTCAGGTACTGCAAATCCTCCCGTTACAGCTCCACCGGTCTGAGATCTGACCCTTTATCAGGTGTGTAAAAAATATCAAGTGCGAGCGTGAGTTAAATTACTTTAACCCCCTTTTCATTCGTTTCTATAAATCTTAAGGCCATTAAAGGATTAAAGGACAGCTTCATGTAGGAATCATTCTGTCATGCGATCATTCTGTTAAAAATTTATCCCTAATCATCCCTATTAACGTACGCATAGACGCACGTAAGATTACGACTTAGTACATTTAGCAGGTCTACGAGTTACGACAGTCTCGGACATGAAGCTGTAAAAACTGCGATTTATGTCGTCACATTGGTGGAAAATGTGCCTGGCATGTGTAATAAAAATTGGCCTCGTTTTAAGCACTTTAATTTTACTATTTCAGCACTTCTTAATGAAAACACACACTCTTTCATTAAGTGTACCCAGTGTAACCAAAACTGTAAAAAAAAAAAAAAAAAAGACAAACTTAAATAATGTAGCATTCTACACATCCTTAATATTATCGATGTCTTGTCAGACATTTTATTATAGGGCTCGAGGGAAGACCATTTTACCTGAGCTCCAGAGCCGAGTTAATTCACTCCACAATTTTATCCCAAGTTCTGCCACCTTATGAGATTAAATTAGTCTTGCACCCCCAACAGTAAGAAGCAGAAAAGCGTCCTCGTTAGGGAGCACTCTTCTCCACACGCATCGAATGCACGAGGGTTTTGAGACTAATTAAACATCATACATGGTGAATAACAAACATATACACACACTCGTTCTCTAAGTTATGGTGAAAACAAAAGGACACATTTAGTTTCTGCAAATTCAAGCTTTGAATCATAGAATTGTATTTTGTTTTTATATTTTTCGACGAAAAAAAATAATAATAATTTATTGGAGTGTGTGCGTTTTCAGCGCTGCCTAGGTGAGATTTTGTCATACACTGCATGACTTGATGTACCATGGCATCTCATGAGTATGACTAAGTACCACATGAGAAGTGTGGCCCAACACAAAACACAAAGTGGTGTACATATCCGAAATGAGCTTTACTAAACCTGTGTGTGTTACCCATAATCCATCTCTCTCCTCTCCTGTCGTCTCTGGTCTGCAGTAACAAAGGCATGGAGCACCTTTCCAGTATGAAACGTAAGAACGTCGTCCTGCTGTATGACCTACTTCTGGAGATGCTCGACGCCAACACCGCTCACAGCCGCCGCGTACCCGCTGGCGCACACCCCGATCTCGCCGCTCGAGAGACCAACATGTGTGATGATCATGGGGTCGCAACATCACCGAACACACGCACGCCTCCTCAGCTGCACAGTCCCGTCTCTCATCAACTCACACAGGTGAAGGAGTCACAGTGCAGCAAGGAGTGAGTGCTGTCCCAGTCTCTCTCTCTCTCTCTCTCTCACACACACACACACACACGGATGCCCCGTGTGGCTACCAAATTTCTTCTCGTTTGACAGTTGAAGACAAGTTTGCTGGACCAGCCCCACCCAGACTAGGTGACCCAGAATGCATTGCAGCTTATATCCTTTTTTTTTTTCCTTCTCTCTTTTTTTTTTTATCAATGTGTTGAAAGTTAATGTACTTGTATTTTCCAGACTATAAGATACAAAGATTTTACATTTTTAACATCCGTGATGGTTTACAGTTGGCCTGCTGCTTTAGCACATACACCAGGTGGACCATTTTTATCGTCTCATAGTCGACCCTTAAAATTTGTGAAGGTTACGTTCCTAGAGCACCCGGGAATTGTGGGGCGAAAAACATGAATTTTGGATGTAGAAAAAAAAATGTCTATTTTTACAGATTAAACCCCAAATATGCTCCAAAAACACTTGCATTAATGTTAAACTCAGTTTAATACATTACCCCTAAAAAAAGAATGTAAAGGTAAACCCTGTATACTGTACAGTACTGTACTGCTGTGTCTCCCGCAGGACTAGAATGTAAAATACCGATGTTATACCTATATGTATTGTAATTCATGTAGTGATGTACTGTAGGTTAAATACGCTAATAATTCACCATCACAAGCCGCGTTTTCCCTCCACAGTCGCTTTGTGTTCTCTCTAAAGTATAGGGCTGTAGTTATCGAATATTTTAGTAATCGAGTATTCTACCAAAAAATTTTATCGGTTAATCGAGTAATCGGATAAAATGAAATTTTGCTTAATTAAACAGAAATGTAAAACATATAAGGGAAACAAAGATTAATTGGTTTTCTTTTTAGAAAAATCTACTTTTATTTTTTAAATGCATACAGCATTTTATCAAAAATAAACACTGTCATTATTCACAATACAAGGAATAGCATAAAGTTGACTGAGATGAATTAAGTGCATTACAGTGAAATACATTATTATTTTAAAGCCTTTTCTCAAATGCAAAAACTAAAAAAAGATTTAAGACTTTTAGTATAAACAAAACTAAGGCACACTGTTATGCGCTAAAATGTCTCCCTGCCACGGATTGCCCCCCCCCCCATAATCTCTATTATTATCTCAAATATTATATTAGAACATAAATTCATAGGTTTATGATTTACAAATTACACCAACAAATTTGATTATAATATAAGCAATATAAAAAAAGGATAAATATATAAATATATAAATTATATTTTTTCATATACCACATGTATATTTTTAATTTTGCTTATTTTATAATAAAAGTTTCGTGTAATTTTTCATCATAAACAATATTTATTTAGTGTAAACATTTTTGTTTTACATGACAAACCTTTGCAAAATAAATGTGCCACAAAATAAACATTATATGAGAATTTGTATTACGTGTCTTAATTTTAGGGTTAATTATAATAATAATAATATATTTGATAATATGAATTTTTGATTGTGGTGTCCTAATATATTTGATAGAGATTATGTAGGGGGGGCGCTCCGTGGCAGGGGGGCATTTTAGCGCATAACACACACATTAAAATAAATAATTATACAAAAACACTAAGTTGTGCAATTTAACTTTCAGAACTAAAAGTTTCAAAATTTACAGCTCAGGCATAATATAAGCCTTTACTGACAATTTCTGTCGTTTTCTCTTGCTGCTTTCTTCTTCTCTTGACTCGCTGATATTTTTTCGCTCCTTTCCATTTTGCAGCCAGAGCTGAAAGCGCGCTGTGTCACGCCAAACAAATAATTGCGCAAAAACATAACGCAAGCTTAGTACGTTTCAGCCCTACTACAGTACTAAAACATTTATACAGTATTATATTTTATATGGAAATTTAGCTGAATTTACGTTATTTGTTGCAAAATTACAAAATTATATTGTTCTTAGTAGTTTAGCGTTAAAACGTATGAAAAATTTCCATGGAATGAAATTTGGATGGAGTTGGGTTCTAAGGAAAACCGCAAACTCTGAACCGTGACTTCCGGGGGTCGACTGTGTATCGCTGACCCGACAATAAACACACTATAGCTGTGCTAGCGGAATAGCGTTATTGTAGGAGCACCAGCAACTTATTTAAAAATTTTATTACGTTTAATGTTTGCTAACTGAGCTGTTGCATCTTATGATAATAGAACTTTAGGCCAATTCTAAAAGTAATATTAATCATAATCATCATAATAATGAAGTTTTAAACGCTATGTACATTTTAAGAAATTAATGATGGATTGTAAGTGTTTTGTGTTAAGTGATTTAAAATATTATTAGTTTAGAAATTAGAAATTAGAATAGAATCCTGTTGGATCTGGTTTCCCTCCAAATCATCGCACCGCCTGCCTGCGAAGCTTTAGCGTTGACCAAATGTTGTTTTTTTTTAAAGAAAGCATAGATTTTACAAATTGTAATATTCTATTTATCCAATCCCGTCCAAGATGCTCCAACAGTCAGAGGTTTACTAATCTGGCTGCACAGTAATACCAAATAACGCCACAAGATGGCACTGGCTCGCTGAATTGATCCTCCTCTGTCACGAGCGGGTCAGGGTGAGTGAGTGCTATAATTCTACAGTTCATGAATAAAGTGTCATGGACAACTGGCTTGTGTGGTCGATGTTTAATACTGTAGATGTGCGCTAGGTGTTTCGCAGTGTCGCCTGGCTGTAAAACCTACGCGGCACATAGGGATCGCTATCCGTCGTCTCGCCATCAGCGTCATCACACTTTTCCTCTGTCTTAACTCCTACCACAAACCATTCAGGGAAATTTAACAGAACCTTTATTAGGATGCGTTGATGTGCACTGGCGATTTCATTTGAATTAGTTACAAGCGAAAACTAGGGGTGAAAAAAAAATATTTTCCCAAATTACATATCCCTCCGATATCCAGTAATCCATTTATATACAAAGTAAATAGACAGCAGTGTAAATGAGTGCATTAACCACCGTCTCTGCAGGAGATAAAAGTGAGATGTCAGCCTGGCGGTTATGTGGTACAGAGGTACAGCATTTTTGACGTTAATTCTTCTGTCCACAGTGAGAAAACAAATTAACCAACCGCCGGTTAGAGTGTTAACCGGTTAACAAGAGAGAACCCTCTGATTGTCTCAAAGCTCAGGGAACAATACAGTAATAACCAGGATAAAAACTAAACCAGACTTCAGCAGCAGGAAACCATCTCAGAGTGAAATATTTATTTGGGTGTCTGATAGTCCAGAAAATACAGTATGGTTCTCTGATCCATATAAATCTACAGCCTGTGTTTTGTGATCTGCACTACTCGTCCCTCCCTCCCTGTTTCTCCTGCTCGGTGGTGCTACGTACATATGAACCGAGAGGAGATGTTAAGGCACTAAAAGCACGAGCAGACTCTTAACTGTTCCTTTCCTGTACTCATTGATCTCGAGTGTGTGTGAGAGACGCGGACTACGGAACGGATCTGTCCCAAGCGCCTTCGGTTCTGAAACCCCAGGAACGCCTCAAACTCTATATGGACGTTATAACCGAAGTAACCCACAATTTTGCACACGGCTCCATCAGTGTGACTTTGTCAGGCATCACGGTTTCACTCACAGACTCAAAAAAAAAAAAAAAAAGCAAAGGTATGGAAATCTCAACACCAAATCTAAACCGTTTGTGCCGCCGTAAATAACCCGACTGTATGTCTTGATGAGACAAAAATATGAATGCAATGAAGACATGTACAGTTTTCACATTTGAGCTTTTTTTCTTAAATGGTTGTAAATATATCTATATATATTTTTTATTGTTGTTGTTGCAAATCTGCACACAAGAGTGTGTTTAAGACCTGGATGAGTTATCCTGATTTTGCTCCAGCAGCATAGCTAGGTTTACTGCGCTAAAGAAAAGAAATACAGGTAGTCCCCGACTTAGAAACATTCGGGAATTTCTGCAGATACGAATAGATCACAGTTCTGCGACACAGAAATAGCTCACGTCTATTGTACAAAAAATAGATTGAGCAGTGCACCAGATACCAATATTTACAATTATATACAATATTTTCAGTGTGTAAGTGACTGTATAAAATGTCTAAAGTCCAGGATATTGTATGTGTGTGGGGTTGCAGGAGAAATTAATTGGCCTCACCGGTTTCAATGAATCAGTCTGGGAGCACAATGATAGAAAATGTCTGTCCTGTAAAGCTGTCTTGATGGTGAATAATATTAATTAGAAAATCCTTAAATGGCGTCCGGGATTCCCCTCGCGATTTAAACAAAATCAAAATCGCTAAGGGGAATCCCGGACGCCATTTAGAGCTGTTTTCCCACTGTATTGGACTGTGAACTTGTTAAGGATTTTCTAAATAATAATATTCACCATCAAGACAGCGTTAAATTTCACTGTCAGATTCATTTGCTTAGGCGCGGTTATGGTGTTTGACCACATGATGGCAGTGTGGGAAAAGGGGACAGAGGTTTAGCCAAGTGGATTGGAATGCTTTACGTTGTGTATTCGTGTCATAGGTGTATAAGACTCACTTTGTCGGACTTGTGAACAAATCCGACTTATGAACGTGCTCCCGGAACAGAACTCGTCGGTAAGTCGGGGACTATTTGTATATTAAATTGATTTGAACGTGATAATTTTCTTATTTGTTTGATCATGTAAAGAGAAAAGAAAATTAATTTACCTTTACAGTCAGATTGTGACCAATATGGCAGCTTAAAAAAAAGTCTTATTTTTCTCTTCTGTACATATTGACAGTTTTCTCTTTTACGTAGTTATGTAAAATGCTGCAGGTTAAACACCTAGAAACATGAAATGCAAGTTTATTAGAATCCGAACCAGTTCACCTTTAATCCGTACGATGGGCGAGCGACCAACGCGTCTTACAGGTGTAACGTCTGAGCCACTTTGTTAGAAGAGTGTGTTTGTAAATTGCACTATTTAATGGCAAAATCAGGAAATTCAGGTCTTAAATGTGATTTACGTTCATGTGCGTTCTGCTGATGAAAACAAGGTGAGAAATGTGTAAATGTGCAGATAACCTGTGTAAGGCGTCATTTATCGTGTTGTAAAATCACTGTAGTCGTCAGTGGTGTACTTTAACGCTCTCATCAGGCTGTTAAACAATAATAATAAAAAACACCTTTTCAACACATTACAGGCAAACAGCTTTATTTGTCAAGAAGTACAAACTGACTTTAAACTATACATCATAAACATAAAACTGTACACGCTTAATCTCAGTGCATCTGTACTATGGCTTTCTTTAGGTGCCATTCAGTCAGTCTGGGGGAAATAAAATAAATAGTTTAATTATTGTTAAATAACTACATATAACAAGCAGAGCGTTTGAGGTTAACGACGACCCTCATGTATAGATTCTCCTACTGAAGTGTGATGTTTGTGTACAGTCTCTTTTTGCTGTTTAATTTTCTTGGTTTCTATATCCAAATGTGATCTTGTAGCTTCATCTTCAGCAGATCAAAGTTAAAACATTAATACTTCATGCAGGAGTTTTTACAGTATTTAAAAAACACTTTTATGTGAAAACACATCTTTGAGTTTTCTGTGGCACAAGGAGAGACTGGTATTACGTGTGAATCTGAAATACTTAATTTTCATAATAGTGATGTATAGAGTGTTTTTGATGTTTCCTTTCAAAAATAGGATTTTTTTTCTTAAATTATACCTTTAATGTACCGTATCTATAAATGTTTATTTGTACACTGATGGTCACAAATTCACTATGAATCGTGTAGACAGGTTAAACATCACACTGTCAGCGGTTCACGTCGGCGGAGGGCCGTTAATGTAGCGCAGCATGGGGTAGAAGGAGCGGGCGAAGTTGTTGGACAGGGCACAGCTGTAGTCGTCCTCGGACGCCGGCACCAGACACGCCAGGACCAGCAGCAGCAGGAAGAGCAGGTGTAAGGGGAACGCAGCTCGCAGAACCCGGTAAAGAAACGGCCTGCCTCTGGAAACACCCCTGCAGCGCAGAACAGCGTGATGTTACTAAACTGCCTTCGTTCTTTTTTTTTTTTTCATTGTTAAAATGTTTAGATTTTCATTGAGTTAGTTATTTTACTCATCACACTTACTTGTCCTTTGTTGAAGGTCCTCTCTCGACAGCTCTGGACTACAGAAATACAAGAGGTGAGTGAGTAAATGTCAGCTCGTTATCATCTGTATTGTGAAACTCTGTGTTTCTGCTCTGCACCATTACAGTACCTCATCTGTTAGCGCTTCGTCTCTCACGCGATCGCCGTCCACTGATGAACCTTCACTCCGCTGCAACACAAGGTGGAAATTCAGCAGGTGATTAAATGTACACTTTCTAGGAAATCTCACCACTTAGTTGACATGTTCCCTGCCTTAACACACACACAGAGCACTTTGAGTCGAGGTGTGTTAGAGCAGGGAAGACACTATTGAACTAAAGCTCTCCAGGAGATCACTGTGCTTTGAATCAAGATTTTTTTTTTTTTACTGTTATACCGTGTGTTTTTTGTTATAGGTAAGTATAAAAAAGACGGGCCTAAGATTTCTTTAAATACTTGCAGATAAGACATTTCGTTCATACTAGACATGGTAGTCTCACCCTGAATAGCTCTGATTTCTTTTTGGATAGATTTTTTCTTAGGAATACTGAAGTTAAGCACTTCATATCCAAATTTTACTCCATGATAAATCAGTACAAAGCAGACAACCTGATTTCATTGCAGAAGGCATGGAGTAAGAACTTAAAATGTGACATTGACGAAAATGTCTGGGATGATATTATTAGACTACCCTTGAATATTTCAGTCTGCAATAGATTTAAAGAAATGCAATTTAATATTGTACATAGAGCTTATATATCTCCAAATAGATATAGTAA
>JAOVVA010000041.1:1373419-1386313 GCA_028565275.1 Leiocassis micropogon
TACTATGTATCCTTAAACGTGCACACCATGGTACTGTAATATTGTTTTGAATTAGACCACACTGCTGTTTTTTTTTTTTTTTTGCTTGTTTTGTTTTGTTGTGGGGTTTCTTTCCCCCTCTCTTTCTTCTTCTTTTTCCCTTAAATATTGTACACTGTTTATGCCTTACCCATTACTTTGTATGCAGGTTATTTCGAAAAACTCAATAAAAAAAAAAAAGACGGGCCTATCCTGCAGGTGGAAAGAGGGAACTGTATCTGTATTGTACGTAATAACTCCGCCCCTTCAACGTGGTAAGGAATGTGTAGGATAGGTACAAGACTCATTGTATTCGTGCTTGTACCTATATTACACATACCTCACACATTGCAAGGGACTGGGGGCAGGGTTGTTTAGGGTAGACCTTTTTCACCTGCAGGATGGGTGACCAATGCAGTGTTAGTTGTGCAATGGGACAGCTGTCTCACCAGGGGTTCGGGTGGGACGTTGAAAACTTATTCAAATGTCTGTAAAACTAAGTCAAAATCAGGTGATCCCACCCGAGCAGCGGGCGGAAAGGAACCATTTTCAGTAAGCGCTTAAAATACAGTCAAAATCCACCTCTTCCCTCCCGCAGGGAAGGAAAGAACCCCGCCCCCCTCCTCCTTTTACATAAAGATGCATTGTATCTGATTGTCTACATGTGCGCTTACACAAACCTCTGGCTCCCATCTGAGTCCATTCGGAGCGACAGGTGTGTGTAAGCGCACATGATGTCATACACACAGCACCCTACCTAATTGGAAAACTGGAATCAGTAAATACACAAACAGTTCTGTTTGTGCATCTGCAAGATCCAGTTCTCCAATCTGTCCAGGGTTTGTTACTCACCAGTCTGGTCTTCAGCGTGCTGAGGTCATGGCTGATCTGTCTGAGAAGGAGGCGGAGCTTGTTGTTGACGACATGCACCTTCTCCTTGGCCTCCATGCTCTCCTGACCCTGCTCCACATGAAGGATGTGGGAGGAGATCTGCTGCAGTGCCTGCACCTCCTCCTCCCGGCCCAGGAGCTCACGCTGCACCGCCTACACACACACAGATGCTTAGAGTTCACCTCACCACACTGACAGAACAGCTCCTGTAAAAGAAACTGCACACACACCTTGAGTGTATCTCTGTGCTCCTGCAGGACACCGACCTCCACGTTGACGTCATGAATGTTCACCATGTAGCGCTGACTTTCAGCTCGAGCCAACCACAGCAGTAAGGAGTGCAGCGTCTCGTGGAACTCCTGAGGGGTTAAGGGTCAGAGGTCAGCTGTATATCGATGACGACATTAAAAGCTCCAAAATGTTAGCGATTAGTTTTTAGTACCTGACACTGCAGGAGCTCAAGGTGCAGCTGGTTCTCCCACATGTCAAGAGAAGCGCAGGCCTGTGTCCACTTCTGATTGGCTGCCTGAAGCTCCACCTTCAGTTCCTGCACCTCTTCACCTGGCAGGAGACACCGCCCACTCAGGTTCACGCCAATCATCTGAGCCTTGTAGCTTCCAAACGTCCTGTGGATCTCCTGGGAGGGAATAAAAATATGTAAATCAATCATCCTCTTCTAAACATCCGGGTGAGAAAACACGTTGAGCTAAAACGTCAGTTGTACCTTGAGCTTGCGGATGCTGTGCTCCATGTCTCTAAGGCTCGGACGGGCTCTCGTTCTCTGCAGCCTCTCCAGTTCAGGAAGCATGCCATCCAGCCAGGTCGTGATCTCCGTAAGGTCAGAGGTTAACTTGGACTGATCCTCATTGTTAGCCTGCGTTCGAGCCTGGAGGAGCTCCCACCTCTCGATCACGCCTGACGGAAAGAACAAGCACTGAAACAAACTGCCAGAGTTCGAGTGGGTGTGTGGGAAAGAGAAACACACACACCTGTCTGTTTGTCTGCAGACGGCGGTAGGGTCAGACCCTGGCCATCGAGCGTCTCATCGTCGGTCAGGATGTGTTTGACTCGCTTCACGTCGTCGATGCTCTCGGTGCACTCGGACATCAGCTTCGCCTGCGAACGCCAACGATGTGAAATGAATCATTACGGATTAATAATAAAACAATTGGTTTAGTTATTTAAACATTGACTCCATTATTCCATGCACATTTCACTCTAGCACCACTCTGTCCAGTTGGCTGATCGCTAAACGCTCCCAAGGAGAAACTCTCTAAAGTTTCAGATTTAAACTGAAATGAAAACACGTTCACACTTGTTTCCCTTTTCTTACCAACATAAATCACACAAGCTATCAAGTGCATTTAACATTCACCAGCAGCTAACGTGATTAGCATTATGCTAACTCTGTTAGCATTATTGTTATATTTGCTAACAGACAAACAAACTGAACAGCTTTTTAAAACCTGCTGAGATAAATTTTACAGCAACCTGTTTCTTTTCCTTTATAGTGTAAGAAAAAAGTCAAGGAGAAAAGTATCAGCTAGTGCTTATTCTAGGTTGTATGTTCTTTTCAGTGGCAGGTACAATACTGCCACCTGCTGGATGCATATGTGCATGCCTGGTAATTAACCTAATACAGTACCTACTCATGATAATTAATATATACTGTATATGTAAAAATACACTACATGGACAAAAGTGTTTGTTTGAACCTGTTACTTATGGAATTCAGGTCTTTCAATCAATCAGACCCCTTATTTCCAGTGAAGGGCATCTTAATACCTTATCATTATACCAAGACATCTTGGACAATGCTATTTAAAACCTATTTAAAAACCTGAGCCTAAAAGCCACGCCCTCACCTAGGATAAACTACTGTTTACTACATGTCTGGAAAGTTATGTATTCACTAAAAACTGATGCTTGCGTGAGTGTGTGTGTGCGCGCGCGCGTACATATCCCTCAGGATGGTAAGAAGCGCTGATTCTTGTGGGAGTCGAGGTCACACTGTGGATGATGTGTTTCCTGTCCTGCCAGCTCGGCTCCGTCACTGAGAGACGAGAGACGCGTACGTTAGTATTACACACAAGTTTGTATTCATCAAAAACACACAGAATGGGATGATGGTCGCAAGGCATTATGGGACTTTGTGGCGGTGTTTCTAATATCCAGATTTATAAACCTGGTCGAACAGTGAACGCTGGCGCTAACTGTTATGAGATTTATGGGGTTCTTGTTAGCTTTTCAGTTCAGAAGCAAAACTCAGGTTGCCTAGGTAACGAAGAGGCGCCGCGCCGCATGAGTAGCAGCTAAGAGACAGACGGACAAACAAACCTCACCTTCAGCAACATTTTTGAAGCTCAAACATGAAGGTTATAATTGGAACATGTTTACTGTGAGTGCTGCGGATGCAAGCTGTACTCCACTGACGTTACACAACGAGCTGGTTGCATAACTTCTTGGGGGAGATTCCCCCCCCCCCCTTAAATTTAGTATATTTATATATTAACTTATATAAATTTATATTCATTAAGGTTAATTTATATATTACCCTTAATGAATTCTGGAAGATATTTTAATGACTGTATCTGTTTATTGATTAGCGCAGGGCTAAAGTGAATATTAGAACAGTTTGGATTATCAATACATGAGGTGAAAAGTATCAGCTAGTGCTGGTGAAAATGCAGCGTGCCGTGACGTTGTTACCCATGGTCTATATAACAAAAGAAAAAAAAAGTAAGGGAGACAGAAACACAGACAGCAGGGAGGAAAACGGGAGGGAAACCATTCACTAAAGTCAATCAGCCAAAGGTGTTCAGTGCTGTCCTCATTGTTAAGTTTTGTAATTAAAGCTGATAATTAGCACTTTATCCGACCTTTATCAATTTTACATTCCGACCTGAATGTAATTACACATTAAACATTAGAAAAACCGTCCGTACCTGTTACAGTAGGTCTCAATTGCAGAAGAACTTTAGACACCAAACACACCTCAGAAGATCGACTTGAGTTGGAACATGACTTTAAACAGGATGCACTGAGCGGTAAATCATACAGTACACAGGTCATGCCCACTACTTAGAATCGTGTGTGTGTGTGTGTAGCATGCAGGAGGCTGGAGCCTACCAGATGCAGCACTCAGAGCTCGAGCTGTAGCTTTAATAAAGAGCTCGGTGCTCTCAGTGACCTGAACGTCTGTAACAGATACGAGAACGTCTGGTCACGATCACGCTGAAACCTGGACACACTAGAGTATAAACAGCGAGGAGACGAGGAGGACAGGAGCGCTGGATCAGATGACTCGAACGATTCAGAACTTTTAAAATGCATCGATGTATTTTTTGATCAATATGAAACACTGAAACAAAGCCGTACTTTAGTGTTTCAGAGTGATGGTTTCATCCACAGAAACTTCAAAGCTTTGATAAGAGCGTCAGCCGAATACCATTAATGTAAACGTACAACAATTTCAATTAATTATTAACTATGAATAAAAAAAACCTATGAACTATAAATAAAAATCTTTTTGATGCTGAAATTTTGAGGAGGATGTGTTTATTTAATTTATAATTTTTTTTTTTTTACCGTGTTGGTGAAAAAAATAAAACTTAAAACTACGCCTTCGATCATTTTACCCGAGAGCGCGCTGTAGTAAGTGACCTCGTCTTCGTCCTCGGGCGATGAAGACCCGCCCACATCCACTGTGTGGTCCCACTCGAGCGGGATGGAGTCCACGCTGACCGGCGTCTCTCGGCCCGACGGCTCGAGGAGGAGACAGGCCGTATCCTCCACGTCCCCGTCTCTCTCCCAGACGGCGGTCAGCTCTAACGAGTCGTCCGGGTCTCTGTCTGAGAAATCACACTCGTCGTCCACGACCTGACGGAGAAACGCTGAAGGTTAGAGAACACGGTGTGTGACTATAATCCTGACCGTGTGTGTGTGTGTGTGGACACGGACCGGTCTCGAGTTGACGAGGCGATGGTGGAAGCGCGCGACTCGGCTGAACACCTCCTGGCAGTAAGAGTGCAGCTCCTCCAGCTCGTCCTCGATCAGCACGGCGTCCAGCGGGGAGCTCTTCTGGATCAGCTTCTCCCCGAACACGATCAGGGAATCGATCTTGTTGGTGTTGAGCGTGATCTCCTGCTGGAACACCTGCACAGGGGGGCAAACATTAAAGATCTAAACCGCGCCTCAACATTTAGAGACGTCACGTTCATGTAACGAGACGCTTCACCTTGAGTTGTCTCATCTTGTCGTAGACGTCGCTTTCGGAGAAATGCTCGACGTTAGTGAGCTGCAGGTCCATCTCGGTGAGCCACACCAACACGGCGTCCCTCGTCCCCTCAAACTCCTCCCTCTGAGACGTGAAGTGCTGCGGGACAGAGATCTCTCAGAAACTTCATTCGCCATGAATCACTTCACATGAATCCAGGTTAACATTTAAATTCAATTTAACGCTAGATTTAAACATACTGTAAATAAAAAAGTTTCATGTTTTTATTGTCATACTTGTAAATTTCCCAGTGTTACATTTTAAAAGTCCAATCTTCTTTAAGGATATTAGATTAAATACAGTGGAACCTCGGCTCATGGACGCCCCCAAGTACGAACAAAACTAAAAATTTGTCCCCCCTCCCCACACATTTTTCTCTCCTACATTCCTTCACATTGGCGAGTGAAGATTTCACTCTCTCCTGTACTGTTTATATTTATATTTTGTGATATAAACAAAATAAATCGAAAGTTAAATATAGTTCATAGTAATCAGGGATGGATAAATTCTATTTACGCGTATTTCTGTGGGAACAAAAACTCGGTCTAAATTCAATCGGGTTACGACCAGAACTTATGAATGAATTTCAGTTTGTGAACCGAGGTTCCACCGTACACACAATATAGACTTATAATAGTTGAAACATTCTAGAAGACATTTTGCTAAAACGTGTCGATTCCCCTTGTTGTGTGCACCTTGAGCCTGCGGATGACGGTGCCGACCCTCTTGTGCAGCTCGTCCCAGCGCCGGTTCCCTTCGTTCACCATCGTCTTGAGTTTGCACGCTGTGTCGGTGCGGTTCTCGCGGGCCAGGCGGCGGTACTGTTTATTCACCAGCTCCAGCTGCGTCAGGCGCTCGTGGATCTGCCGCTGGAACACCTGTGTGTGTGGGACGAGAGCTGTGATTTATAACACTAAATCACAATTATTAAAATCATGTCCGAAAAATTACTTTTCACGTTTTGTGATTTTGATGTAATCAGAACATCGAGCACTTTGTAAAAAAAAAAAAAAAAAACTTTGATGGCTCTTTTTGTATTTTTTATATATGATGTTCATCACACGGACACGTCGTTCCACCTGTCGTTGTAAACTCACTCTCTCCTAAAGTGTCCGCCGCTCACCTCAAACTTTTTGAGTTCCTCCTTGGCGCACGTGTAGAGGACGTCTGCGCTGGCCGGGTTCGCCGCCATGCGCTCTGCCATGCTCAGCCAGTCGTCAAACCGCGAGTAATCGTCCAGGAACTTACACCAGAGACGCCATGTTTCCTCAATCCTGCAGGGGGCGATATATATATATACATACACATACATACACGTACACAGCATGGAGCTCGTTAGTAATTAAGACTTAAAATAAGACAGAAGTGGAGTGGACAGTCCCTCACCTCATCCTCCTCTCCATGGACAAGGCGCAGATGTTTCTCCAGCGGCGGTCCAGGCTGTGTGTGGTCTGCTGGATGGAGTCGTTCTCGATGTCGCTGCTGCAGGCGTCGGCGTCGTGCAGTAACATGTCGCACAGCGTGAGCACCGTCGCCACGCCCTCCGTGTGCTGCTCGATGTCCTTCTGCAGCTCCTGGACAAACAGCATCAGCGTATAAGTGACTTCATTTATATGAAAGAGACATTTTTTACATTTTAATAGTTCCATTATGAACTAGAGGTGTGTATGTGTTTTTACCTGTTGCTCGGCGAGTTTGCACTGGATTTCATCGTTGTGACACGCGGCGAACACGATGGGTCTGGTCAGCTCGCCCTCGATACGCGAGAGCCACGTGCGCAGGTTGCTCATGTTCTTATCGAGCTGCTGCACCATCACCAGGGTCTCCTTCAGCTTCCTCACCCTGTCACGTCACACACACACACAACACACACATCCTCCTGTTACAGCACAGTTATTACACACTATTTTTAGTTGCGTGATTAAAAAGATCGTTTAAATGATTCTCAAATACTGTGAATCAAATACTCAAAAAATGTGTATAATAAGGTGGTCTAATAAAGCAGAAGGAAGAGTGTGTGTGTGTATCTGAGCTGCATTACTGGAAGATTGATCTACGTAACTGGTGTTCACTGACACGCAGGAATGTATAAGAAACAAATACGAAACATTTCCATCCAGATAGATGTGTGGCACGATCTCCACTGTTAATACAATAAATACAATACAGGTCATCCCCGACTTATGAACGAGTTCTGTTTCAGGAGCATGTTTATAAGTCGGATTTGTTTGCAAGTCAGGTAAAGTGAGTATTATACGCCTTTGACACGAATATACAATATATAAAGCGCACCAACCCAACTGAAAATATTGTATATAATTGTAAATATCGGTATCTGGTTCACTGCAGTGTCTATATTTTGTACAATACACGTGAGCTACTTCCGCGATTTGTTCCTGCGATACATTTGTATCTGCGGAAAATTCGTAACCTGAATGTTTATAAATCGGGGACTACCTGTAATCAATCTTAATAACAAAAAAAAAAAAATAAATCAAGAAACAATTCCAGGATGTGTCATCTCTGCATACAACTTTACTTACAGACTTTCTCAGTTCTCGCACACAGTGAGATTAACACAATGTTAAAACCACGATGCACAACCATCGTCAAGTAAAGTTGTGTGAAGCATCATTGTCTTGCAATTATTTAAATCACTTGTCCTTAATTTGTATTTATTTATCAGTAAATCTAAATAATTTAAAGAATGTTTGTTAACTGGTTAGCAAGCTTAGGTTAATTATACCTCTTACAAATTTCCAACAAACTCCGCCTCCTGCATTACAACAATTCAGTCTCACCCGTGATTGATTAAAGCTTAGACTTAAATGTTGGTTTTTTTACAATTTTTTTAGTGTCAGTGTCGGTCCAAAGCACATTAATTTTTATTTAATTCTTTATTTATTAAGACTTTCAGTTAATAATGAGAAAATATTGTGCATATACAGTGGAACCTCGGCTTGCGAGTAACGAGGATTTCTTGTTTGTTTTTCCGATAAAACAGTGTTTCCGTTGTGTGCGCACGCATGTATGTGAAGAGAGTGGAGGAAGGGTAACTGTGTAAGTTGAGAAAGGGGAGGGGGGAGCTTACTTTAGATTCACGCACGCATAAACGGAAACGCTTATCTGTCGGGATTTATTTTTACTTTATATTTTGTATTTATTTTTTGGGGCTGTGGAACGAATAATTAGAGTTTCCATTATTTCTTATGGGAAAATTTTATTTGGTTTATGAGTGCTTTGGAATACGAGCCGCTTCTGGAACGAATTATGCTCGTAATCCAAAGTTCCACTGTATTGTATATTTTTGCAAATATTTCTAAGATGTTTAGTATCAATCAGCTGAAGCAGTACACGGATCTGCAGCACAAGTCTCTCACGTCACGAGTGTGTACAGTACAGTACACGGGTGCAGGGGGCGACTCTGCTTTCGGGTCGTCTGGTCGGTGACGTCACCGTTCCACCTCAACAGTCACGTGACGAGGAACCAAAACAAGTGTGTGTTTACGTGTGAGTGTGGACGGGCTGCAGTGACACACAGGACGTGTGCATGTGCACGGAATACGACATCAGTAACGCGGGACGTCTCGCACGACAGAATCAGACAGTCGAGATCTCACGAGCGCTAACGAGAAAAACAACTCGACAGGCACAAACTATAAATCTGTGAATGCACTTCAGATGCTCAGTGTGTGTCCCTGCGTGCTCAATAGTGCACCACTGCGCTCTGGTGTTAGCATTAGCCAGCCTGTTGAGAGAGAGAGAGTGTGTGTGTGTGAGGTTGCTGCTGAAAACATAGACCCAGAGCTCCCTACTGCCTGCGTGTGTATAAACATCGAGCAGGTGGTACGTACTCACACACCGGCGAGGCGACTCCATGTCTCTCTCTCGTGAGCGTTAGCATTTTCCTGGACGAGCTCCTGCAGATGGTCTGTCACATTCCCCCTCTGCCTCCCTCCCTCCCTCCTTATCTCTGTGTGTGTGTGTGCAGTGTGATCAAGAACGCGTAAGGAAATGTCAGGCACACGTCATCGTTTTTGCAGCACACACAGAATAACACACACTCAGCTCTGCATGGATTAAACCACTAAAGAGGCTTAACACACACACCATAAAATGATTTCCTGTTTTGTTTTTTTTTGTACAATTTAACGTCATGACCCCCGGAGCAAATGAGTGTGAAGGGTAAAAAAAAATTGAAAACCAGAAATTTTAAGTGACTGAGGGAAAAAAAATATATAATTATTTTACTAAAAATATATAATACATAAAACTAATTAATAGTAATGCTGCACAACTGATTCAATTTAGACAGGACGTTTGTTAATATCATAAAACACACGGACGCTCAAGATGCTCCGGGAAAATCTGATGCTACACAACACACTTAAACACACACAGATTGTAAATTCGTCATGTAAAAACCACTAGTCTGCTTCTACACATCTGTATATTTGCACACACACACACACACCGACTCTAAACTACTAATCCTGCTCCTAGACAGTAAGGTGACGGTGTAGTAAGAATTAAAATGTAGGTCTGAAACGGTTTAAGAACCGTTAATCCAAGACTAAAAGTGGACCTTGTGTGTGTGTGTGTGTGAGAGACAGTCAGCGGTCAGCAGATGGCCGTAACACAACATCTGCCTCACTCTAATAATACATCATCCAATACCGAGGAAGTTTGAAAACAGGACGGTGAATCTGATTGGCTCAGAGACACAATGCTGTTAGACAGAGGACTTACGGGACAGCAGTGGACACAAAAGGCCTGAGGCAGCTGCCCAGTGTTTGAATGTCATGACACATTTGGGGTGACAAAAGAATCCTCCAGGCCTGGGTCAAGTCCCTTAATCCAAACACACACACGCGCACACACAACCAGAATCTGTGGGTCAAACTTGTCCTGCTTGTACAGATACCCGGGTGCAGAGATGCAGAAACAAGGCCAGCTCGTCCAGAGACGCAACACGAAGTGACTCGGAAAAACAAAATATAATTCAGTCAAACTCTTCGTGTTCAGTAGACCAGAGGGAGGCGGTGCTCTGCTCACGTGACGCCTCACGCGCTGATCTCTAAAGCTTGCATTACGGTTCTGAGACAGAAACTCGAGCGGATCAGTCCGCACCGCTCCAGGTCAGGGGATCAACAGGTCAGACATTCAGAGCTCCGTCTGGCACTGAAGTCTGTCCTTCCTGTGCATTTCAGTTCCTGCAGGAATCCGCGCTGCACATTCTCACATAAATCTTATTAATATTATTTCCCCTGACGTCCCTTTCTCTCTCTATTTCTTTTATTTTAATGTGTGTGTGAGTGTTAAACAGGACACTGTAAAGTTTTAACTGTTTTGTTACAAAACAAACATGTGACCTGCTGGGGTTTGAATGCTGGTTTAAGTCTTTAACACACTGTAGTACTCTGTGTGGAGACGGTGTTAGACTGTTACACGGTAATACAGGATGCACGATGGAGACGGATTTGTTTCTCTGTATAATAAAGTATAACTTTAGCTACATTACTGCATAATTACATCTACAAAACTAAATACTGTTGCCACAGTAAAGCACAAAAAGCTCCACAACTCACGAGAGCTGTGGGATCATAAATGATTAACGATGATCTCCGTCAGACATTTTCTGTCATGTTATTACACAAACCTCGGCTAGTGTTATAAATAAACACAATGAAGAAAGAGAGGGGACGAGTGGAGGGGTGAGGGCGGTTGAGACAGACTGCTTTATGGAGCCAAACCACAAAAAAAAGGAGCAAAGGTGAAGCTAAGAGAAAAGGATGAAAGTCCAATCTGGATTTCTCAAGTTAAAGATGAACAAGTTTGTTTTATTGATTTTAATTGATTAGTGATTTTTTTTTTCCTATTACACAACACGCAGCATCATAAACAGTTTTTAACCCTTAGGAGTCTGCAGGTGTTTTGGGGCCCTAAAGAAGTTCTGACTCATAAACATATAAAACTGTAATTATACTGTATAATTTATATTATAAGGCCACAAACCAGATTCATAACGTTTGTGTACAAGACTTTTGTGAACTGGATCTTGTAGCCTGGAGTTTTTACTTCAAAAAACTAAATCTGTGTTTATGCCCATGTCCAGGGGGGCGTGGCCTGTTTTCCCTGTCAATAGTGTGTGGGCGTGTCCTGTCTCAGGTCATGATTATCAAATAATGAAATGCGACATTTCTGAGACTGAGAAGCCTGAAAGCGCCCCCAGTTTATTTTACAGAGACACAATGTTTTGTGGATCTTCTGAGTGTACGTCAATAAACGTAGACCCTTTAAAGATTCAAATGCTGTACTACACTTACAGTACGTGTATGATCAAACATGATGGAGCATTTTAAGTTCTTTTCACGGTTACCCACCGGCAGTACAGCCGACTCCTAAGAGTTTTAATGTTGCTTCTTTTTTGCAAAGAAACTTTAACTTCCAACAGAAACAAGAATTTTTAAGGAACCCCATTTCTAAAAGTAATTTTTTTAGAGAATCTTTAATTAGGTATTTTTGGTTTTTTGGTTTATTTTATAGTTCTCTTGACACATGAACAGTTGATGGGACTTGTTTTGTGTCTGCAGAGTTTTAACAACAATAATTGTTATTAGAAGTAACAACAGTGTAGTAGTGCTAGAAAACCTGCAGAAGTGATAGCAGTTGTAGTTACAGTAACAGCAGTAGTAGTAACCGTGGTAATAGCAGTATTTTATAGTAGTTGCAATAGTACTTGCAGTAGTAGTAGCTATAGAAGTTATAGTAATAGCTGTAGTAATAGCAGTAACATTAGCGGTAGTAATAACAGTAGTAGTTGCAGTTGCGGCAATAATATAAGCTAATAACAGTAGCAGTTGCAGTAGTTGTAGCCTTAGTAATAACAGTAGTATTAGCAGTAGTAATAGTGGTAGTAGTCACAGTAATAGCAGTAGAATTAGCTGCAGTAGCAGCAGTACATCGTTCAGCCATAACCACCGATCACCTCATTATCAAGAGACAAAAGTTGCTATAAAAGTGGGCAAGCAGAAAGATCTGAGGACAAAGACCAGATCGTGTTGGTTAGACGACTGGGTCAGAGCACATCAAAAACAGCCGGTCTTGGGGAGGTTCCTTATATATGGTTGTTGGTACCTACCAAATCGTGAATGAGAGCCAGTCGTAGTAACTATAGTAATAGAAGTGGTATTAACAGTCGTAGTAACTATAGTAACAGCAGTAATAGTAACTATAGTAACAGCAGTAGTATTAACTATAGTAACAGCAGTGGTATTAACAGTCGTAGTACCTATAGTAACAGCACTAGTAGTAAGCGCAATAGTATTAACTATAGTAACAGCAGTGGTATTAACAGCCGTAGTAACTAGTAACAACAGTAATAGTAACTATAGTAACAGCAGTGGTATTAACTGCCGTAGTTACTATAGTAACAGCACTAGTATTAACAGCCGTAGTAACTATAGTAACTATACTGTAGTAACAGCACTAGTATTAACTGCCGTAACAGCCGTAGTACCTATAGTAACAGCGGTAATAGTAACTATAGTAACAGCACTAGTATTAACAGCTGTAGTAACAACAGTAATAGTAACTATAGTAACAGCAGTGGTATTAACTGCCGTAACAGCAGTAATAGTAACTATAGTAACAGCACTAGTATTAACAGCTGTAGTAACAACAGTAATAGTAACTATAGTAACAGCAGT
>JAOVVA010000041.1:1397169-1407347 GCA_028565275.1 Leiocassis micropogon
AGAATGTAGAAAATAAATCACTAAACAAAAACAAAGAAATTTGCAAGTGACCCCAAACTTTTGATCGGTAGTGTATATGTTTTAAATACCTTTATCAACTCCTCCTTCATCTCCTGGGCCGCCTCCTTTTTCAGTCTGATCTTGAGCTTCTCCAGACGCTGAGCCAGGTCGGCTAGCCGGCTTGTACAACTCTCCCAGATCTGTAACAGTCAAGACGCAAAAACACACGTCAGCTCGAAGGTTTTCCTCTCACTCAAAATAACAGGAAAAAGTTTTAAAGTGTTTAGAAAGGGTCAAAGTGTGACTGTGACTGTGTGTGTGTGTGTGTGTGTGTGTGTGTGTGTGTGTGTAGGCAAATCCATAATCCAAGGTCTAAATTCAGGATCAACTTCAGAGGAAAGATCATAAACACATCTCAAACAAATAATTAAGTAAGTAAATAAATAAATGAAACCCTAACAATAATTACACCACATTTTTGCTGAAACAACAAATCTCTCTGCTTTAAAGGTCTTATTTAATTTTCTGTCGGTTCAACAACAAATACAGCTAAAACTTAATTAAAATGTCATTCTGTTCTACGTCTTATTAATTAAAGTGATGGCGAAAATAAGGGATAATAAACCCAGTTATTATTTACAGTAACACAGTGCCACAGTTAGAACAGAGGGCTTTTATTTAAAATAATAATAATAATTAAGTCAATCCCAGGAGACTTGGGGCACGAGGCGGGTACACACTGGAATGAGTGCCACTTTATCACAGGGCACACACACACACACACACACACACACACACAGTCACACACTACGGGCGATTTGGGAACAGTAATTAGCCTAATCTGCTGGCCTTTGGACTGTGGGAGGAAACCTACAAGAACATGCAAATATACACATACAGACCCCGAGGTGGGAATCGAACCTGGACCCTGGAGGTGCAAGGCGACAAAACAGTGCTAACCACTACACCACCATGCCGCCTAATTTATAATTTTTTAAATATTAAAATATTATATTTATTAAGTTGTTTAACGCCGTGGTTCTCTCCTCCGGGCGTGGACGACCCAGTGTGCTGCACAATGTAATGCTTTATGATCTCCCTATGAGCACACCTGATTAAACACAACAGCTAATTAACGGCCTGTTCCTAATTGGAGTGGGCGTGGTTAGCAGGGGAAACACTAAAGCGTGCAGTGCCCTGGTCCCCCTTGAATACGGTGGAGAACCACAGATTTCAAACCTGTATTTCTGCCCAATTCAACAAATCAGTGTTTGGATTGAAATTGCAAACAGTGTGTATAAATATGATTAATCTTAGATTTGTTAGATCATGATGTAATGCTGATTAAATATTCACTAAAAGTGACTTTAATGGACAATCAGGAAGAAGGCTTTTCTCCCTCAGTGGTTTATAGAGTTTTAATTAAAGTATAAGGAGGACATTCTGTACTCCAATCGGGTTCCACTAAAACAATCTCTGTAACATTTTGCCTCGTCCCTACTTTCAGACATTTATACTTTAAACTTTTTACGACAGGAGACATGTGATGATGTGGTGAGCTACACTGCCGGACTGAGACTGTCCACGTGTGACCCCCGTCTGAGGTCAGATAAACGTCAGGCAGGATTACTCCTAATCTGATTATCTAATTTCTCAGGAACCTGCTGAATGGAAATGTGTGTGTGTGTGTGTGTGTGTGTGTGTGTCCATACTTCGTATTTAGATACTAGAGCTGTGGACAGACGTCCTCAGGATACTTTCAGTCGCCCCTGTACTGTACATCAGACACGTCCAGACTCTGACTATTTTTAAATCTCACCTTAAGACCTTAAAATACAGAGTGATGAGGTATTCTTCACCTTGTTTTTATTTAGTTTTATTTACTTTTATTTATATCTTTTATTTATTTATTTATTTATTTAGTGTTTTACTGTTTTATTTGCTTATTTTATACATTGAGGGTGGACTTTTTATTGTTGTGGATATTGTTTTATTTGGATTTGATTTCATTTTATTGTCTTTTTATTGTCTGTTTTTGCACCTACAGTCATTTTAGGATTTTACAGCACTTTGATCAAATGTTAAATGTGTCTTAAAAATAAATTTGACATGACACACTTTTTTTTCTAAAGAAATCAGGACAGTTACGGCATCTTTTTACGACATGAGCCGCTTTGGATGGCGTCGTATTTCCTCACCTTATTGATTTCCTTGATATATGATATTTGATCCTTAGAAGCTTTTACAGAAACGATAAGTAATGTGAAAGAGGAGGATCTACAACACTCCGGTGATAAACATACTAGTTATTAATCCATTTATTCAGCACTAGTTACTTCCAAGTAATGGATTAATTGTCTGAATTCACAGATAACACTATTCTCGTGTTATAACTGTGTATATTTGAATTATAAACCTGATACTGTACATTTATTTATTTCAATTACACACAACTTTGTTAAAGGTTTTGCAATACCACTGTCGTTCCTCCTGAAAGAAAGTAACCCAAAATAATATCGGTTAATTAAAAAAGAAATAAACATCGCCTCTCAGAGTCAAGACTAGCTGCCACGATGCAGGGGCCGAGCTCCGCTCCTGAATCATTAACACACACACACACATGTATACACACACACACACACACAGACACACACACTTACTGTAGGAGGAGCTCGTTCATCATATAGTTCCAGGTTATCATGTTCAGGTTAAACTGTACGTTTGTGGGCGTGTCTAAACGAAAATCAGCTTTGCAGTAAATACTGTACTAGTGATGGGAATCAGCAGGCTCCGCCCCATATGATATCACGATACCTCGGTGCTGATTCTATTAAATTTGCGATTCTATAGGTATCACGATTTTATAAATATCCCGATTCAATATTACATTTTCCCCGGATTCTGTTACAGTTTTAAACCTTAAAAAATATTAATAAGTAATCAAATGTATCCCGTTCCTTCATAACACACTTTTAATTATCTAAAAATATTTAATAGGTCAGTAGTCGAAGATAAACACCATAAAAACTTTTTTGTATTTATCCTGAAGTTCGTACGTTGTCTTTTATCAGCATCTGTGATATTATCAATATCATGTTTATAACATAATGAGAAAAGTCCTATAACGTGAACATCTGAGCATTCAGCAGCTGTATTGACATTCCCACCTTGATGACATTATCAGTGAGACTCCTCCTCTTCGCCAGCGTGCACTGTGAGCGCTCCCAGTCGTCCTGCAGGGCGGCGAGTTCCGTCTGTAACCTCGTCTGTGTTTCCTCATCACTAACGGAGAACAGCTGACGTCCCACGTCCAACAGGAGTAGGTAGGAGGAGAGAGACCTCTGGAAGAGAAGCTCCGTGTGCTGAGGAGAGAGAGAGAGAGAGAGAGAGAGAGAGAGAGAGAGAGAGACAATAAAGAAGCAGAGACAGACCAAAAAAAAAACAGGAGGAGGAAGAGAGAACATACAAAAAACAAAAAAGTAAAGCAGCAAAGGGAGAAAGTTAGAGAGGAAGACCAAAGATGAAAAAAAAGATAAAATCACAAACATGTAGAGACCGATAAAGAGAGAGAGAGAGAGAGACAGGGAGAGAGAGAAAGAGGGAGAAAGACAGAGAGAGAAAGAAAGAGAGAGAGGCCAAATTCAGTCTGGGCTCATCAGACATCAAATCGAATTATTCTTTAATTAAGTATCTAACAAATTAGCAAAAATCAGCCCATCAATTAATTATTACGCTAATTAGCAGAACTCATGCAGATCTCTAACACACACACACACACACACACACACACGTACCTTAAGCTGTGTGAGCGAGTGGCGGAGCTGTACCACGCTGCAGTGTGTGACTCCGGCCGGAGACAGGAGTGTGTGCGCGAACGTGAGCAGTGTGTTGAGTCTGCGCAGTGTGTGTGTGTAAAGGTGCCAGTGGCGTATCAGCCCGTCCACCAGGGTGCGCCGCTGAGCCGCTCTCTGTACAGCGCCCTGCCAGTGCTCTCTGAGCTGAGACAGCTTCAACAGGAAATCACTCCTGTGCACACACACACACACACACACACGAAACAGAATTCCTGTTTAATAGTATCCTTTCATCATTCTTGTCATTATTATTATTATTATGATGATTATTTTACATTATGACTATTATTATTATTATGATGATTATTATTATTAATATCATCACCTGTCCTCCACCTCCCCCCTCTGTAGCAGGTGCAGAGCCTCAGCGATCACCGAGTGTAGAATCTGATGGCCGAGTGAAAGCTGAGCCTGAAACCCCTGAGAGACGGAGACGTCACTGTTAGAGTCGGGAGTGTTTATCTCAACCTCAGGGATCTGACCTCATAACCATCTGTAAAAACCTACGTCAGGTCACGTGCTGTAACGCTCAATTGGCCACGCCCTGTCACAAAACCTTCACACACTCTCTTACAAAAACGTCTTACGATATGTATTGTCGTCTCAGTACATTTTTTAAATCGTTTTCAGCGTTATGCTACAGTGAATAGACGTTTTTTTTCCTCACCTATTCAAAACCTTATCAGCAGAGAGTGCAATTGCCTTTTTAAAAATCTTTCTTATACCAATCGCCTGGTTATTTTGAGAACTTTATTTATTTTATCTGCATCGTGATATATAGTTTATTATAAGAAACCGGCACAGTTTTGAGAAATATTATTTGCACTTTGACTTTGATGCATAAATGTTTTTTTTTTATTAGTTTGCATATTCAAACTGTTGCCACAAAAACAAAAAAAGAAATACACTGCAAATATTCTGCAGTCGTACATTGATGTCATTAAAGCTTTAATTTTATCGTGTTCATATCAAATCTAATTGAGACGAAAGCAAAAGTCTTATTGACACATGGCATATTTTATGAATTTTTCTTTTTACAGCTAATAAAAATACTCTGATAAAAACTCTGATATACTGACCCAGCGGGGGTCAAAAGTTACATCTGACAGTCGACCCAATGAGACAATATGAGCTTCACCAGCTTCTCATTAATGACCTTGATGCTTATCTGATAAATTTCTTTTGAAGGGTACTTTGATGCCTTTAATATGTAGTTAGTAGTTTACTTTAAAGCTTTGTAGATCAAACAATTTACAGGCTTTATTAATGAACAAAATTATGGTTCACGTGAAACTTGTGTTTCTTGTGTGAAACTCACTGCTGTTGAGTGACGTGAAGTTTAGGGCTAACACTATCTGAATGACATTATAATATTCTGTAAAGATTGTAAACCCAACGTGTGTGTGTGTGTGTGTGTGGGCAGCACCTGGTGTGTGCGTAGCTGCTCTCTGAGCGCAGGGTAAGTGGATGCGATCTCTCCTGCTAGACTGTCCTCCATCCTCTGCAGGAACGACATCCACGTTCCACATCTGTCCTCAAACACCTGCTGCTGGAGAGACACGGCCTGCAGCTCGCTAGACACACACACACACAGAATTAGAAAGAGTAGTACAAACCACTTGTGTGTACAGAGACACACTTGTGTGTAGAGGGACAATACCCCCCCCCCCCGGTGTCTAACCTGCACCTCTCCTGAGCGTGTGTGGACGCCTGAGTCAACTTCCTGTTCAGACTCTGCAGTCTGCGGGTCACGGGGTCACTCAGGGTCAGTCTGTAACTCAGCTCATTCAGCATGGCAACGTCAGCCGAGCGACGGCTCAACTCCAACAGACCGCACTGCAGAGACACACACGCACACACGCGCGCACACACACATCACGGACCTGTTCACATTAAACATTAAAAACATTTGTGAACATCATGAAAAACATTCAAATAAAAGGTTTTTAGAAGTTAGAAGTTTAGAAGGTAATAGACGTTTTTTATTGAAGGCATGAGATTAAAAACAAACAAAAACATTAATAATGCTACAGTTTTAAATATAGTTTTAATAAATAAATTATACTAAAGTAAAAGTATATAATTTTAATGAAAAGAAAACTAAAAACTCTAAATATTAAATATGACAAAATTATTTAGAAAATAAAATATTTGAATCTAAATAAAAAAATGACAAAATAAAATATTTCTTTCTTATTCTTATTAACTTACTCTAACTTGTATTTTGTGTGTGTGTGTGTGTGTGTGTGTGTGTGAGACCTTTGATATCTCTGTGTCTTGAGTGTGTGTGTCTCCTTGGCAGCTCGTCCACTCCATTAAATACGTCTCTAGTGACTCCAGTAGCTGCTCGAACTCCTCAAGCTGCTTGATGTTCTCCTACACACACACACACACACTTACAACTTAGACTTCAGTCCACAATTTAACCTCATCTCACACACACACACTCACGTGTCGTACCTGCATCTCTCCCAGCGTTCTCCTCACGGCCTGCTCGTACTGATGAACTCCGCGCGTCAGGATCCGACACTCTGACTGGATGAAGGCGGCGGCCGGCGGCTCCGTCTGTCCGATCAGCTCTTTTGAAGCCTCGAGCGTTCGGTCCAAGTCGCTCTGGAGAGAGTGTGTGTCCTCCAGCAACTCCTGGATAACAGATAACAGCAATGAGACCGGGTCATGTGACCAAATATCATCAATAGTATAATACATGCATGATGTGCACTGAGGGTGTGTTAGACAAACGAATGACCACACAACTGTGCATCGCTGTTATTAAAGATTATATTCTCTTCTATTACAAAAATTTTATATTAAAAAAGTCACAACGACGTGCATCATAAAGACATGAAAGAAATATGCCTTCATTAAAATGTTTAAACTTGGCTAGAAATAATATACATTTTTACACCTGATGTAGTTCTAAAAAGGAAAAAAAGGAAAAAAATCTAAAATAAGAAAACAGTAATCTTTTATAACTGGCCGCACACTTGGTGTTACATTTACAGGAAGGTGTGTGATTTACAGTTCTGACCGTCTCAGTAATAAAGGACAACTAATGACTACATGTTTTGCAGATAGATGATTGCTTGTGTATACGCTGCTCATGTTCAGTCTCACATGCATTTTTTCAACTTTATACACTACCACTCAAAAGTTTGTACACTCCCTTTAACTCCATGGTCGTTCCTGATGTTTATTTCTTTCTACACTGTAAAACAATACTGAAGGTATTTATCCAAAATACACAATAATCTCCTTTGAACAGTTGATATTGAGATGTATATCTGCTACTTCTGCTCTGTAAAGCTTCGTAACCGTTCTAATCTGAGGTGCTGGTTGTTGTTTGGTGATTTCTGAGGCTGGTGACTCTAAATGAACTTTTGGTTCAGTTTTGGTCTTGTTTTTCTGGGAAGGTCTTCATGAGAGACAGTTTCTTGGGTGGGTTGATGGGTTTTACAAACGCACTCGACACAATACTGTTCTTATAAGAACTGTTCCAGAGCAGCTGACCTTCGTATTTTAAAATAACAACTGACTGCTGATGTTACTTAATTCAACTGTTGTTACTTAATTACCTAAGGCTGTAAGCGTTATTTCATAGTTTAGAAAAAATCCAGTATTGCTCTAGAAAAAAAATTTAATGTAACATTGAGTTAGAATGTGTGTGCAAACTTTTGACTGGTACTGTCTGTCACATGCAATTATTTGTATTGTTTGTCAGTTAAACAGATTATTAATCAGATTTTATCATTTGACATTTCAAACATTAATTTAGATAAGCTCAGTTTAGTTTATTCTGACTGTAATGCATAAAAAAAAAAAAAAAAGTAACTACGACATCAACTATATGCGAGTGGAACAAAATGTTGTTTTCACGCCTCGTTCTCACACACGACTGGACCGAACTCACGTGTAAACGCTGTATACAGGCTGCGAGTCTTTCCGTCTCATTCTTGTGCTCAGACGCCGTCTTCGAGACGTCACCGAGTCGCTCCTTCGCCTGCTGTATCTTCTCTGAGCAGGAAGACGACAAATCTGAGAAGGTTTTCCACACCTGGAGCAGAGAGTCTAACCTCGCTGAGGTGTGTGTGAGATCTTGTTTCGCCTCAGACCACCTGGATAGCAGCACACACACACATACATACACATATACACACATATATGAGTATGAGGATCAAATGTTTTTGTTGTATTTGTTGTTTTTTGACATGTGACTGACCGTAATCTCTCCTGTTCCAGATCTTCAGATATTAACTGTGAGGCGTCTGCGTGGATCGAACTGATCAGACTGGAGGACGTGAGGTCAAATCCCTCCCAGGTTTTATCGGCTTCCTCAGCTTCGGATTGCAAAGACTAATAATAATTTTTAAAAAAAGTAGAATTATATTACGTAATTACAATGAAAGTCTAACAATGTGTTGACTGTCTTAAAATCTTCATTCCTAGAAAAAGAGCTCACAAGTCACCTTTACTTCTTTTATACTTTTAAATTATCCACACACTGGCTGTAGAATTTACTTTAATTACCTTCTAGAAAAGAAAAATACATCTTTTTTTTTTTACATAATCTCCTTGCTCTTCAATACACTTCCGTCAACAAGCTTTCTTGTTCCCTCGTTAGAAAATGTTTTAGTCTGAGCTGCGAGACACGAATGCACCGCTGTCTTCATCAGAAGCGAATCTTCGTCCTCATAGGGCCGCTTTTAGGAAAACCAAACAGGTGAAAGTCTGACGGAGTGATATCAGGACTATAGAGAGGACGCTTTAACATCCCAGAGTGTCGACAGTGTGGGGAAAGGGAGAGAAGTCTGAGGACGTGCATCATTATGCGCGATCACGACGTCCTCGGATATCAGTCCTCTGTGTTTAAGCTGAAGTTTAGTCTCACTGTAATGAGCACTGTCGATTGTTGAACCTTTTTCCTGATGACATTCCAATACTTCTGGTCCTTGAGAATCCCAGAAAACTGTAAGCGTTGATGAATTTTCCAGCTGATGGTCGACTTTTGAACTTTTTCTCCGAGGATGTCTCCGTTCCAGACTCCGCCGTTTACTCTCAGGCTCGTAGTGATGAATCCGTGTCTCGTCACCAGTAACGATTCTCTTTAAGGAACTTTCACTTTTCTTAGAGTATCTCTACAAACATTGTCCGCAGATTTCCAGACACTTCTGTTTATGTTTCAGCTCCAGGTTCACCTGCACACTGCTCTTCTTTCATGCAATTCACAAATGAGGCACCCAATTTTTTCTCGCACCGCAGTTACAAATGAGCCCATGTAAGTCTTTCACACCTGCACAGCAGTGACTGGAGAGACAGGAGCCTCGATTGGGAAGCACAGATGAGACAAAGCGGCCAACAGAAGGTTTAATATAACCCTCGTACTTGCATCCCAAAAAATAAATTTGAAAAGAAACTCAGGGACGTTTTTTACAGTAAATAAAGTACCTGAAGCTTATCGAGGCTCTTCTGGAGCGCTGTGAAGGAGGTGTGAGGGGCGTGGCAATGTTCAAGGGACTGACGAATTCTCCGAGTGCGCTGTGCCACTTGGCTCCACCCACTTTCGAACGCAGACCACGCCTCACATGTACGCTGCAGCGCTTGGTTCAGAACGCCGGTCTGCAGCATATACAGGAAGTAAAGCACATCAGTTATTGATATTTTAAAATAAAAAATAAATATTTTAAAAACATAATAAAAAAATTAATAAATGTCATTAAGTAGTAAAGAAATGAAATATGAAATATATAAATATGAAATATATAAAAAATATAAATCAGTGAAATAGGAAAATTCATGCTAATGTTAATAATAATACTACGAAGAAGAAGAAGAAGAAGAAAAAAGGAGTCAGGAAGGAAACACTCTGTGTTGTGATGTTAAGAGGAAAACAATCAGTGACTGCACGGTGTGATCAAATACAGATCAAATACAGATCAATCACAGATTGATCACAGATCAAACACAGATCAATCACAGAGTATTTCAGCCATTTATTTTTTTAATAAACATACACAGGGCTCAGGATTGTGCAGTATAGAGTGACGTATTATTTTTTTCAGGACTAAATAGCCAATATGATGAACTGAATTTTAGTCCATTTTAACCGACTACCCAAACACGACTGAGCAAAAAATTGGTCACATAGGCAAAGAAATAAAACAGAAACACACGATCACATGTTTTTATTATTGTTTTCGTTTGTTTCTATGACCAACAAATTACAATATTATGCTACTTTTTACAGCTGTTAATTTTTGCGACATCATTTCCATATTCCTGTAGTGGAAAAATTTACACTTTATAAAAGTAATAACTTTTGTTTTA
>JAOVVA010000041.1:1408912-1420319 GCA_028565275.1 Leiocassis micropogon
AGAGAGAGAGAGAGGGAGAGAGAGAGAGAGAGGGAGAGAGAGGGAGAGAGAGCGAGGGAAAGAGAGAGAGAGAGAGAGAGAGAGGGAGGGAGAGAGAGAGAGAGAGAGTTCATTGAAAAACACAGAGAGTCACAAAGAAACATAAAAAAAGAAAAAGGATGGAATTAAAAACAAATAAAGAAAAATAAAGATAATAAATAGAGAAAAACAGTCAAAATGACAAACAGGAGACATATGAAGGGAGAATCACAAAACTCAAGAAAGAAAAAGAGAGGGTGTCAAAAATAAAAAAGAAACGAAAATCAATAGAAACTAATGAAAAATAAAAAGAGATACATTAAGAGATGATTAGGATTTAAATATAAATTCAAATAGAAGGTGTGACTTCATCATTCTAATTAAGATTTTAAGATAAATCAGTAGTAGCACATTGTGGAGCACGAAAAGGGTCACAATCTGGGTGGCTGTGACAACAAGTGTGTTAACTTAGTTTAGCTTAAGTTCGGTTAGTTATTAAAGTTAAGCCTTTCTTTATCACATATACACTGCCTGGCTAAGAAACTCACTCACTCATCATCTATACCGCTTCATCCTGTATTCAGGGGGTCTGTACACACACACACTGAGCACCACTAGTGACGTTTATGATGATAGGTTAAGAAGTAGAATTAATGAATAAAACCATATTTTTGGAAAGAGACACACAGGTGGTGATGTGATTCGAGTAAAACACTAACTTCACTTTATGTAACACCCTCATTCAGATTAGACTGGTCTGATCTAAATGTATTTCTCATGGGAATGAGAGTGGGGGTGGGGTAAACCTTTAATAGTCTGATCAATAGAAAATTACTACCACTCGTGTAAACACTTGATATGATCGTTTCACTCTTGTTAGAATAAATATGTGCACATTTGCCCCAGGTGGGGGTACCATTGGGTGATGGGACACGTTTCCGGGATTGAAGTTTAGCTTTCTTGATGAGCTTCATTAGAAAAAAAACATGTGGGAAACATTATTGAATTACTGTTCCCACGTCATGATCATAACCAGATAAGTTCTCTTCTCTAATGTGAATGATTTCAATCAGATGTCTAACCGCAGCGAGTGTCGCCTTCTTCTTCTTCCTCCCCCTCACCTGATGTAGCTCCTGTCGCACTGCAGCGATCTTATTGTTTAGCTCCGCCCAGCAGTGCTCCACCTCAGTCAGGTGGTCTTTCAGAGACAGCAGGACAGGAGACAGCGCCATAACCTGGACTGCATCGGTGCTCCCGCCGCTGGTCCTGGCATCTTCTGACATCTTCATGGAGGCACTTCCATCTTCAGGACCGTCAGAGGAGCTTCTGGCTTCACATCGTGAACTTTCGAGCGGAGACTCGTCCTGGACATTAGCGTCCCGTTCATTACACACGCTGTCAGGAGTGAGAGCTTTGTCTTTTGAGGAATCTTTTTTTTCATCCTCAGCGCGGTGAGCGTCTCCAGAGGTGGCGCTCTCTCCTGACTGAGAGTTATGATCAGCTGATGGCGAGTGTGTGTTCGCGTCTTCTCTCTCGCTGATCTGCAGGATCTCAGTGCCGGCGCTGATCACCGCAGCCTTGAGCGACGATTTCACCTCCAGCTCTTTACACAGCTCCTAAAAACAACAAGAACATAATGTACAATAAACATAATATAATAAAATAGAGCTCTGATGAGTGTTTATAACAAGTAAGGGTTGATTAAATATAGAAGTAGCGTTCATAAAAAACATGCACTGTTGCAGTTTCTTCATTTATCACAAACTATTATGATTTTGTGATGTGATTTTGGCGCACCTCTTTTCTCCCAGCTCTCATACAGTATATAATCATGAGTTCACAGGTCAAAGTTCACCTGGACTTTAGATTTCAGCTCTAAGTGAACAGACGCAAATGTCTTAAGACAGACAACTGGAACATACAGCGTCTCAAAAATGAAGCGGACGCTACCTGAACAGGATATTCACATTCACCCCATTCATTCAAAATGTACATAATCACTGATACATGATCGACTGATTGTTTTAACTCACTATAAACTCATTGAAGTTGGGGAGGGCTCGTCCTGAAGAGGTCATGTGACCATTCCAGCTGTTCAGACGCTCTCTGGCTTGGTTCATCCACTCCGTCATCGCTGTGGAGTCACTCTGATACCTGTGTGTGTGTGTTTGTGTGTGGTTTGGGAAGGGGATCATTCTCGTTTAATCTTTCAGATTTACCTCAATCATTGATTTATTTTTTATTATAATCTTAAACTTAATATTAAAACCATTTAAGACATTTGTCCTTTTTATTTATTTATTTATTTTTACCTCCTCCAGAGTTTTATCAGGTGCTGTGCGGACTCTCGTCCGGTTTCTATTTTCCTTTGCAGGGCGACTAAACGCTGTTTCAGCCCCAGAGTAGCCACGCCCACTCTGCGCACAAGACCGTCCATCATGCGACCAGACACTCCCACTTTCCCCAGTCTGCTGGCCTGATCGAAAACCAGACCGATCTGTGTACTATTCGCCTCCAGGGTCTCCTGCAGCGTCTGATAACCAGGAAATATTATCGTTTATAAATATGTTTATATTTCATATATAATTAGTATTTTAAAGCTATATTATTATATAATAATATGTTACACTGTGGGTTATTATATTCATGTAATAATTACAGTATTAGTGTTATCGTTACACTCGACATACTTTATAGCTCGAGAGACTGCTCTGTAGCGCCTCCTCTGTTGGCTCCGCCCACTGCATGCTGGGAAGCTGATGCTCCAGCTGTTGAAGCAGTTTCTCCAACCAGGATTTTTTCTCCTCCCACCGAGTCCACACCTTAAACACACACATTATCAACACTTACACCTTCATCAGAAGGTGTTTAATCATTTTTAACTGCACCTTTGGCAGTACAGTATAGTACAGTATACTTCTTTTTAATGAGTAAAGTCTTAGAGGTCTCCAAAAGTGTGTCTATTAACGTTCCACCCAGATCCTGAACTCTGAAGTTCTTTCTATTTCAAACACACTGTTTCAGTGTTGAGCCAAATGAGCCACACTCACCATACAACTGCCCCCCCTCCTTACGCCTCTTTAATGAAGTGCATCTTTCTAGCCAATCAGAAAACAGGACTATTTTTGAAAATGGTTACCAGGATTGAAGCTGGAGGTGGGATTCTACAAATTGTCCCCTGAAATGACGTCATACCATGCAGGAATTTTGAACGCAATGTTCAAGCACATTAACGGACAGAAATAGAAGAAGAAAAAATAAGGGCATTTTTTTTCTCCCCATCATATTTTGTCCAAAGTCCTGTATATCCTGTATATTATACTTTTCATAGTAACGAATTATACGCCAGATCCGCCACATCAACAAATTTATCCACATTAAAAAAATGCCAGCGTGTGCTGATACGGTTTATTTAACATCTGTAGAAGGACTATGAAGTGTCAGCGTTTTCGTAACATTCAGAGATAAAGCTGTAACTCTGACTTGTTCATTATAAGAAAGAAGCTGATGAAGGAACAACAGTTTAAAGCTGCTATAGTGTGAGTGGAAACAGGAACTAACAAGATGTGTTAAAACTAGCGGTGGAGCGATATGACAAAAATATATACAGTATATACATCACATCACAATTCTTGATGCCATTTCTACAATTAATAGAAATATGTTAAACACAAAATATTCAGTAGAAATTGTAATATTTTACCATTTTAAAGATTAAGCGCAAAATATTAAATATATTAAAATTCACTAAAAGATCCATAATTTCACAGAAAATAACATAAATCCTGTCCAATTCTTTTTTCCCCCCGATTTTCTCCCCAATTTAGTCGTGTCCAATTCCCTTCCCGTCACTAGGGGGGGGCTCCCACATTAAGGCTACTTACCTCCATCCAGCCAGGAGGGCCGGGGGCTGTCACACGTTTCCTCCGAACCACGTGACACCAGTCGACCTCTTTTTTTCGAACTGCTCACTCACGCACCGTTGGGGCGGCGTCACATACTCGGAGGCCAGCGCTATCCGCTCCCTCCGCGTGCGCGAGCTTGCAGACGCCCCGAATGGCGTGGAGCCGTGCAATTAATGTGGGAGCAGTAACACCTCTCATCCCTCCCCGTTGAGAGAGTTCGGCCAATTTAGCTCTCTCGAGGCCTCCGGCTGCGAGAGGTTACAGCATCACCTGGGAACCGAACCAGCGATCTCCGGATGATAGGACGAGCACTTTACCACAGCGCCACTCGGAGGTCCCGCCCATGCCGTAAATAAAGTATGATGTGTAATAAGTAAATATTTACAGTCGTAGTCAGATCAGTGTGGTATGAGAGGAATAAAGCACCGTGAGACGTGATGTTACAGGTGTGTGTTAAGAAAACAGTTCAGTAATGTTGAGTCAGCGCTCAGACTCGGACCCGTGTTACAGTTTGCTCCTACCTGTAGTGTCACCTGCAGGGCGGCGCCGCTCTCACGAGCCTGACGCTGAAGCTCATCCACCTGATCCTCCAGCTCTGCCACTGCAATGTTCCATCTACAGAGGGCGCCATCGGGCAGCCGGGCAGTCAGGTGCTGCAGAGCTCGCAGACGGGAGTTCAGAGACAGAAAGAACTTCTGGACATGTAGAGGAGATGTAACGAATAAAAAATATAAAATTTAATAATGACAACAGTAGTCATAATAATAATAATAATAATAACAACAACAATGGTCTGATCTTTACTTTCCTGGTCAATGTTTCCTGTTTTTCCTCTGACATTTGTAATAACTGCTCTGCACAACTACCTGTCTGTGTCTGTCTGTCTGTCTCTGTCTGTCTGCATATCTGTCTATGTCTCTCTGCTTGTCTGTCTACCTGTCTGTCTCTGCCCATCTGTCTGTCCTGTCCCTCGTGGTTGTATAAACATGTATAAATCTGTCCCTCTCACATTACTGTGTCTTTAAGTCATTATCCTCCTCACCGTGTGTGTGCTGAGGAGTGTGTGTAGCTCGCGTGTGGTCTGTGGCTCCGTGTGTGTGGTGGTGTGTGAGAGTCTCTGTTTGCCGAACTCCAGCAGGTCCTGCAGGCCCTTCAGTACACACTCACACTGCTGCTGCTGCTCCACACTGCACTGCACATCAGCAGCACGCTGACACACACCGCCGTACACACTGTCGAACACACTCTACACACACAGAGAGAGAGAGAGAGAGAGAGAGAGTGTTTTACACACACACACACACACACACATAGCACTGTACCCACTGCTACACACATTCCACACACATACACAGACAGAGACACACACACACACTGCAGTACACACTCTCCGTCACACACACACACCTCCAACTTGGTGATGTCCACAGTGACCCCTGTCTCTCGTCCCTGTCCCTCTGTCTCGTCTCTCAGCTCGGACAGCTCTCTCTCTCGCTCCTTAAGCTCCTGCTGTAACCCGGCAACGGCCTGCCAAAGGGTAACCACGGAGACAGAAAGGGTCAGAGGTCATGCTCACTCCAGACCTTTAGTGTACAGTCTGTGTGTGAGATTTTAACTTCCTAAAAGTAGCGTATTTGTATGTTTTTTGATGAGCAAACAAACACAAAAACAAAACAGAAAACAACAACAGCAGCAATATCCACGATGGCGTGTTAACGTGCACGTCTTCACGGAGACGTCACTCTGGGGTTTACCTGAGTCTGTGCGCGAGGGTCAGAGCGCGAATCGCCATTAGTCAGGGATTTCAGGGTCGAGGTGTTAGCGAGCAGGGCAGCATGCATGTGTTTAATCCTGTTCTGTGAGAAACACACACATATACACACACACACACACACACACACACGCACACACACAGAAGGATTTAAGAGAAATCATCCAAAAACCCAGCACAGAAACCGACTCTGTTTTGAGGCTGTGTAAAAACTGCAGGAGTTTCTCCAGCAGCCGCAGGTTTATATTAATGTCCCGGTTACAATACGTTATCGTTTCTATAGTAACAGATAACGATATAGGACAGATTATACGATTGTGAGTCAACATTTATCCGCACTCTGGTCATATTAAACCTTCTCTCGGCCACACTCATCAGCGTCTCATCAGCGCTATACGTCCACGTTCGTTATTCTTTTGTCACGTGACTCCCGTAAACGCTATGCAGTGCAATAGATTGAATAGATCGAACGACTCGGACCAGAAGACTCACGAGAGGAACCGTTCAGTTCTGTTTCCTGTGTAATGCACTGCACAGCGTCTATGAGAGTCACGAGACAAAAGAACGAACAACTCGGACTAGAAGATATGATGGTGAGCTGCTCATTCTGTTTATTATTATATGTCCTTAGCTGCGTTGTAATATTTTCATTACTGGAACTATAGACAAAATGTGTGTATGTAGACAGTGAGACGTAAGAGTGTCATGTGACCCGCGCTCATTACAACATCTGACGAAGAAACACGGCTGAGCTGGAACGAAAGAGACTCAAACAATAAGGGGGAGGAAAAGAAAAGACCTAAAGTAGCGGTAAAGGTTTCATTAATCAGGGTCGAGATCACACAGGAGACTCACAGTCTGAAACACGGACATCAGGCGATCTTTAAACACCTTGTATGAATAATAATAAATAAATTTTTAATAAAACAATAAATTAATCTTCACCAATTCTTCTGGTTTTTGTTCAAAACGAAGCAACATTTGACCTTTTATAAGTCTTTGTACAAATACAATCCCAAAAAGCATTAATGTGTTTTTATATACACGGGAAAAAGGATTAGGTCTTTTGATTTGTGACCTGCTGCGTTATAAGGGGAATAAAACATTATTGTAAGCAGGTAATTCACTTAGCGTTAACTCAGCGTCTTGACGCCGTCGTGTCATTGGATTGAAACACACAGCGTTTTATTCCTCACACATATCGATCACTCTGTTTAGACTCAAATATATTAGACTGCGCAATTCCGCAGAAATATTTTGTTAACAAATATATGGGGTACTATAAAGGGTCAGAAATGTGTGTGTGCACCCGTACGTGTGTGTGTGTGAGTAAACATTCTCTGTTTGCTCTTTCTCTCTGACCTGTTTCTCGACAGTCTGATCCAGTTGTTTCTGCAGCTGCTTTTCTTTCTCAGAGAGAGCGCTCTGGAGCTCACACACACGTTCCTGCAGCAGATCCACACACACGCCGGGTGCAGAGGTCACGGAGCCTAACAAGCTGATGACCTCCGACCCCTGAGAGGTCAACTCGGCACTCAGAGAGGCGAGCTCTGCAGAGAGACTCTATCGACACAGACACACGGATAGGAAGGACGGAGGAATCCGAGTTAATATACTGGGTTTGATGGGTGGACAAATTAATTAATATGGATTATGGACAGATGGATGGATTTGTGAATAAATAGATCAATATAGATGGATGGATGGATGCTAGGTAGTGTTTTGGATTGATGGACAGATGAATAGGATAAATGGACGGATTAATATATGGATGCATCAATAGGAAAGATTGTGGATATTGTGAATATGATGGATTGTGATGGATGATTGAATGAAGGGAAACAACACTGAAGGATGGATGGATGATATAAATCAGGAATAAATAAACGAATGAATGGATGGATATATGTCTGGATAGAGTGATGAATGGATGTGTGGGTGTATGTACAAGTCAGTAGAAATGATGGATGGATAGATGGTTGGATTGTGAGTGGATGGATGAATAGTAAATATTAATAAATGGATAGATGGATGGATGCTTAATATTGTTTTGGATTGATGGACAAATAAATGATTAGTTAGATGCATCTAATGGAAAGATAGATGGTTTGTGATGGAAACATCAAAACTGATGGATGGATGGAAACTATAAATCTGATAGGAATAAATAAACAATGTAATGGATAGATACAGTATATTTGTGGATAGAGGGATGAATGGATGTGTGAGTGTATGTACAAGTCAATTAAAACGATGGATGGATGGTTTGTGAGTGGATGGATGAATGTGTTAATAATAACTGCTGAATAAATGGATAGATGGATAAATAGATGCTTGATACAGTTTTGGATTGATGGATGGATACATCAGTAGGAAAGATGGCTACTATGAATCTGATAGGAAAGAATGAATGAGTGAATGGATAAATGGATAGATGGATGGATGCTTGATAGTGAATGGATGAATAGAGTGATTAATGGATGTGTGATCGTAAGTTATGAGTCATCAGATATGATGGATAGATGGATGGGTTGTGAATGGATAAATAACAATAGATCAATGGATAGATGGATGAATGGATGCTTGATAGTATTTTGGATTCAGGGATGGATGGATAGATAGAGGGATGGATGCATCAATAGAAAATGTTTGTTAGAAATGTTTGTGATGGATAGTCGAATGGAGGGAAACATCAATACTGATGGATGGCTGGATGGATAAATGGGTGGATGCATCAATAGGAAAGATTGTGGATAGAATAGGATGGACTGTGATGGATGGATGAATGGAAGGAAACATCAATACTGATGGATGGATACATGGAAACTATAAATCTGATTGAATAGATAATTATAGATAAATTTTAAAAAAATGGGTGGACAGTGATGAATGGATGTGTGGATGTATGTACAAGTCAATAAAAATGATAGATGGATGGTTGGTTTGTGAGTGGATGGATGAATGGGTTAATATTAATAGATAGATGGATGGATGGATGGATGGATGGATGGATGGATTAAGGGATAGTTGGATGGTTGATAATATTTTAGATTGATAGATGGATCAATAGAAAGGATAGACTGTTAGACTGTTTGTGATGGATGACTGAATGGAGGAAAACATTAATACTGATGAGTATAAATGATACTAGGATGCTAGTTGGTGACTGGGTGGATGAATGGATAATTAATAATAGATGAATAAATGGATGGATGGATCAAAAGGAAATATATATGGTCAGATTGTTTGTGATGAATGACTTGGAGGAAAACATCAGTACTGATGGATGGATGGATGGATGGATGGCTACTATAAATCTGACAGGAATAAATAAACGATTGAATGGATGGATAAATGAGTGGATACAGTGATGAATGGATGTGTGGTCGTATATACAAGATAATAGAAATGATGGATGGTGGATGGATGAAGGGGTAAGCAGTAATGGATGGACGGATGGATGGAGGCATCAATAGTAATGACAAATCCATGAGTTAATAGATGGATAAAATGGAGAAAAGGATGGACGGATGAGCACCTGAAGCTGCAGAAGCTGTGGGTGTGTGTCGGCGTGTTCGGCTCCTGGCTGAGAGACGAGTGTGTGAGAGAGAGAGAAGAGAGTGAGTGTGACTCCACTCAGCACCTCAAACAAACCCTCATCAACCACCTGCACGTCCTGCAAAAGAGACAGAGAAAGAGTGCGTGAGTGTGTGTGAGTGTGTGTGTGTGTGTGTGTGAGTGTGATCAGAAGTGAGACTTACAGATGCTGATGTTGCTGTGTGTCTCAGCTCTCGCAGGTGTGTGATGTGGGACTGGAGCTCCTGCAGACATGCAGCTCCATCAGCACTGATCCATAGACACACGGGTGGAGGAGATATCTGCACACACACACACACACACACACACACACAATCTTTAACTGACTATTATTCTTTATCAAATTCCTATTCATTAAAAAAAAGTTCAGTGTAAGAAAGAACCTCGTCTTCTTGCTGCTCTTCTGCTCTCTGGCTGAGTCTCGTGTGGAGGTGTGTCCACTTCCTGTGCACTGACCCCGCCTCTTCCTGTCTCTGCTCCTCCCCTGGCCCCGCTGCTGCAGATACACCGAGCCTGAAGAAAACGATCAGAAACTTCAGAAAACTCTAACTGTAGCAGCTTGATTTCACCAGATGAACCAGGGATGATTCATCTGCTTATGGTTCCTCACAGGAGGAACCTTCACAGAAACATTTTTTTTCTGGAAAATCTGGAAAATCCAGACCTTTTTTTTTTTTTTTTTTTTCCAGAGCCTCGGTTAGTGAAAGCTTTGCACAAACACGTACTTTTAAATAACAGGAACTGGTGTAGCGCCTCATTCTTGACGGTTGCAGCTCTTTAGTTCCTTGAAAGGTTCTGGAAATGGTGGAAGTGTGCCTTATGTGTCAGTGTGGGTGTGTGAGGATGTGCAACTTCATAAGGGGAAGTGTGTGTAAGTGTGTGTATGTTACCTTGTGTGTTCCTCTACAGTTTGACTTTGCAGTCTGATTCTGCTTCCCCTTGCTGCAATGGCCTTCGTCAGATCTTTCTGCTCAATTAGACCCTGCTCTAACTCCTAGAACACACAAAGAGAAAGAGAGACAGAGAGAGAAGCTTTTTTTCATTTGCATATTTGGGTGAAAGTTAATAAATACAGATATACTAACAGATCAAGTTCCACCAAGTTCCATCGTCACAGCGAATCATCTGCCTCCATCTAACCCTATCCTCTGCATCCTCTTCTCTCACACCAACTAACTTCATGTCCTCTCTCACTGCATCCATAAATCTCCTCTTAGGTCTTCCTCTAGATCTCCTGCCTGGCAGTTCCAACCTCAGCATCCTTCTACCGATATCTTCACCATCTCTCCTCTGAACACGTCCACCTCAATCTGGCCTCTCTGACTTTATCTCCAAAACATCTTGATGGACTGATTTACTACTACTTCAAAAAACATCAAGGAGAATAAAGTGTTAATCCTTTTAAATACAACTGCAGATCAATCAGCTTTCCGTTCAGGACTGGAATTACCTACATTTCTGTACCTGAGCCTCCAATAACAAACTGCATTAGACTTCCAGCCTCCTAACACACAGTATGAGTGCAGATCCATCCCTGCAATCTTTTATCACCCAAATGAGGACGGGTTCCCTGTTGAGTCTGGTTCCTCTCAAGGTTTCTTCTTATTGCCATCTCAGGGAGTTTTTTCCTTAGCATGTCGCCCTCGGCTTGTTCATCAGGGACAATCTGATCATTCTGATTCATACATACAGTGAAACCTTGGATTATAAGAATAATTTGTTAATCCAGAAGCGGGCTCATGTATCAAAACACTCGTATATCAAATTCTCCCATAAAAAATGATGGAAATTCAAATTATTCGTTCCAAAGCCCAAAAAAATAAATAAATACATAAAAATAATTAATACAAAATATAAAGTAAAAATAAAACAAAATCCGTTAGAGTTTGTGCGCACACATGCTGTGTATGTGTGTGTTTGTGTGTGAAGCCAAAGTAAGAGGAGAGGAGGAATCAGCCCTTCCTAAACAGAGAGAGAAAATGGATCTTTAACCTCTCTAATGAGACTTGCTTTTGCTTTACACACACACATACAGACACAAAATAAAATATGTTTCACACACACACACGTGGTCACAGTGGTATAGTAAACAGTACACGTGTACACGGATGTTGAT
>JAOVVA010000041.1:1441454-1456699 GCA_028565275.1 Leiocassis micropogon
TGTGAGTAACAGTGACCTCACTGTCATGTTCAAGAAACCAGTTGGAGATGATTTTAGCTTGGTGACATGGTGTGTTATCCTGTGCTCATAAAGGGACGAACCCGGTCAGCAACAACACTCAGGTAGACTGTGGTGTTTAAACCAGGAGCAACTTGAACTGCTGATACAGGGCAAGACGGATCCATGCCTTACTCTCTTCCCGTCTCCGGTCGGACATCTGTACAACTTTCACCCCATGTTCTTTGTAGTAACAGACCTACATGACACCAGGCGTTTGGACAAACATGTAAAAACTTAGTCTTTTGTCTGTTAATAAACAGAGAACCTTCTGAGAGACGTGTTTCTTCGGGTGTCAGTAAGCGGACAGACCGAGCGACTCACTGATTCATCCATGAAACTTTAAAACTTTACAGTGAGGTGCAGTCATTAGGAAAAGATACAAACAATATGAACACAATGAAAAACAAACAGCGGTAGACGACCAGCCACATACAACAGATCTTTACTAATGTAGCTTTTAATATAGATTGATTGATTAAGCTTTTATTGTAGATTGAAGCTTTTAGTGTAAATTAATTAATCTACAAGACATTAATTTGTCTTTTACTTTATGTTTTTTTTTTTTTTTAATGTATTATTGTCTGTTATTATTTTACGCTGTAAAATTGTTTATTGCTTTAATGTTTATTTTATATTTAGACATATTTATATTTGTACACCATTGGACCCTTGCACTTTGGACAACAGTTTTTTACTGAAATGTGCTTTATAAATAATACAAATAAAAAAATCAAGCCTTTAGATTTGTATCGGGGTTTAGATTTGTACCGTTTCTTATAAGGTCTTTGTATCCAGTCCAATGTGATCAATCGAACCTGATCACACTGTTTTGAATCGAGAGCTTCTGAACGTTTTTTGCGCATCACTTAACATTATTTGCTTTAAGGATACATTACAACTAAAACTGTTGCACAAAGCATGTTACATTTTAGCATGTACAATATATTTTTACACATTTGCTATTTTAGAATTTAATTATTTTATTTTATTACAATTTTGTCTTATGGGTCCCTTGCAATCTTACCTTAAACCTCTAAAAACAATTCTGATCAGGAACAGATATATATATATATAATGTAACTTACACTCTTTCCGATGCGTATCCATTCCTCTCCCATCCAGTCCGAGTGTGTGAGCAGATCCCTGGCGCATTGTCGCAGTCTGGCCACCTGACCCCACAGGGAGTTCACAGCATCGTCCCTGTTGCTACGGCAACCCTGCACCGGACACCACTCTTTCAGCTCATCCAGTTTGCCTGGCAGGGTGTCGACCTCTGTGACCAGAGTCTGAACAACCACGAGGAAAAAAAACAAACGTTTGCTTGTTAACATCAGAATAACATCTTAATGACACCATATTCATGTCATAAACACTTTCTTTACTTTAAGTTTCTCTTGCACGTCACGGCAGTCCATCTGAGACGTGATTTTTTTAGAGGCGCACTCCGCTAGGGTTGTTTCAGAGTCACGGACGCATCTGCACAGATCTTCGTAGCACGCACGTGTGCTTCTCTGGTGGTTTACGCACCTTATGGAACAAAGGAAAATAGACAGTATGACCTACTAATCCAGGACATACAGTAAAATAAGAAATCTGTCTGATTATTATGTACCTCTCTAAAGCTTCTAGTCTCAGCTGGGCCTGGGCTTTAAGAGCAGACATTCGAACCAAAAGGCAGCCTAGAACTTGAAGTTGTAACTGTTCAACCTTCTGTCCTGAAAATAAGGGACTGAAGGGAGCAAGAGTCTGAATCTGGGACAGATGGGATTCGAAGTCTTTGTCTGAAGTTGACAGGGCCTGTTGGACGTCCTTCAGCCTTTCTGAACAGCTCCTCGGTGAGCACAGAGACGGGAGGAGGACGGATTCAGTCCTCTGGAGGAACTGATTGACACTTCGGACTCCTCTAGAATAGTTTTTCAATGACTCTTTTGCTTTGGACAGGTCCACCTAGGAACAAAATGTTAAATTAATTTGCGATATATAATTGAAAATATTAAAGTATAGTTTGGATTCTAGACAGTTCTTGCTTACCAGTCTTTGGTCGCAGTTGTTTAAGACTCTTTCGGCCAAATCTGCAATTTCTCTAACATATCGAGTCCCTCGCTCGTGTCTGTTTTTGATTTCCAAAACCTTCAGAACTCGCATTCTAGCTTCAACGTTCCTCTTAAGTTTGAGAAACTTTCTGAGCTCGTCCTCGACAGCTCCCTGGTCGCACTCCACCTCATAAGGCTTATCCAGCATCTGATTAACCTCTTTGAGAAAACCACATACCACCCTTTGCTCTGACAGATAGTTTATTTCTTTCTGAACATCCTGTTCCACAATCTGAAGGTTGTTCTGGATAGCCATCTCCAAAGTGATTAGACTGTCAAGGTTTTGTCTGAGCCTGTCTTGTTCAGAAGTTAACTGAGAAGGATAGAGGTCTGCAGAGATGTTTTTAAGTTCATCCGATGCCTCATCGTACATGAGTTTGATTAGCGGAATCTGGGTAAGGAGAGACTGGCAGATCTTATAGCGTTCCTCTTTGCCAACGCTTTCATCTTTCGTCTTTGGGACGTAGAGCTCTACGTTTTCCCGGAGATCCTCAACGCGCTGCTTGAGGCAGAGGAACCTTTCGTGGATCTGAGATTTAAAACAAAAAGCCTTCATTTTGTGATGGAGCTCAGAGATCACACACAGCAGCTCTCTCCTCCTGCCTTCTGCAGAAGTGTTTGTTTGTTCGACCTCAAACTTGTGCTCTACAAGCATGCGTTTGAAAGGCTCGATGGCAGACAGAGTCTCCTTAGTGATGGGAAATGTGTGTCCTTTCATGTCTATCGTTATCTTTCTCAGTTTCTGCTCTAAAGACGCCATTTTCTGTTCTGACAACTTCTGGCTCTGTAATATATCCGTAATCTCGAGGATGGAGGACTTCTCGTAATTGATGATGACCTTTATGTCTTCCTGAAGCTTGCTGAGTTTGTCATACAGCCATGCGTTCTCAGAAATGCTAAGCTCAGAGGTAATGTCTTTACTGTTCATCAGCAATGCCTCCGCAATCCCGGAGTGTTTTTCCGCCTCACGGAGTGTATCCTGACTCTGGCGTAACCTTTGATCCAGATCTGCGGAGCTCAAACTCTGAAAGTCCTCTCGACTCAGAGATTCCTTATGGAGGTGGCAGAGAATCCAGGAATCCACATCTGCTATCTGCTCTGAAATCTTCTCCCGTGTCTGGAGACAGAGCTGTATTTCTTCCATAGCGGCGGCTAGTTTTTCTGCCGTCGATTTGGACAAACTTGCCAACAGCTCCAAAAAGGAATTTACCACAGGAACATCGGGTTCGTCAAGATCTGGGATCAACTGGATCACCTCTTCGGTCAGCGTGGTTAACTGGGTCTGCTTGGAGGTCATCTCAGAGTGCAGCTTCTTCAAGTCCTTGATTTGCCGATGAACTTCTTCCGGGAGCAGAGAAACCTTCCTTTGCCTAGTCTCAATTTCATACTCCGTCTTTTTGGCCCAAACTAGAGCTTCTGTTACTACGTCAACGATTTTGACCATGGATGGGCTGCTGCTGATCGGAATCAACGTAGCCAACTCCTCGCTAATCAGATCCATGTGATCTTTGACACACCATAAGCCCTGCTTTATGTTACACAGCTCAGTGTCGAAATAACATCTTTGGGAGAGAGCTTCAAAGCGTTGATGGAGATCGGAATATCTTTGTCTGGCGGTCGTGAGCTCAGCTCGGAGTCCGATCATCGCTTGCGCTCTCTTGCTGCTGCGATCAGCAGAAGAACTCCAAGGTGAATCCAAAATCTTATGAAACTTCTCAATATGATCTTTTAGGATATTGATATCCTCTAGAAGGTCAAAACTCTCTTTGGTGTAAGCGCAGATATTATGCAAGGTTTTCTCAGCGGACCTCTCCAGCGCCTGCCATTCGGACTGCAAGGAGCCCTGCTGCGACTGTGCTGCTGCTCTCTCAGGTTGGCTGAGGTGGGGTGAGAGCTGAGAATGTGTCTGGATCAGCTCTCCAAGAACCGTCCTCTCCTGTTCCATAGTCCTCAGGAAGGAGCGCAGTCTCTGCTCCTCAACAAAGCTGCTTTCGACTGGACACCTTCGGATGTATGGTTACAAAAGAGAGAGACAGAGAGAGAGAGAGCAGTAATGAAGTTCAGTAATGTTTGGGATGAAATGAAACGGTGTAGCACTATAACGTGTGATTGTATGTAATAGGGATTTGGTATTTGGTAATATAAAGTAAAGTGAATTCTGCGTTTATGGGGAATATTATTATGGGAAAAATAACCCATTCAGAATGCATTTAGTCTTTGATCAGAACAGAATGAGTGGGAATGAGAGGGGTGGTGTAAACCTTTCACCATCCATTCAAGAGGAAAATATTAGCCATAAAAACACTTCTGATAGTTTCATTTGAACTGGAATAAATATATTCTTTCTGCAAATTTGCCCCAATGTAGGGGTATTCTTAAGGGACATAGGAGAGAAATTTTGCTTTGATATACAAAAAAATGTATACACTTCAGGAAAAGAAAAACAAAATCTAAATTAATTGCTATACGTTATACATGGATTAATACATAATATGATTATATAATCCTATTTTTAATATTATATTAATATAATATACAGTGGAACCTTGGATTACGAGCATAATTCGTTCCGGAAGCAGGCTCGTATTCCAAAACACTCGTAAATCAAAGCACATTTTCCCATAAGAAATAATGGATATTAAAATTATTCGTTCCACAGCCCCAAAAAAAATACATAAAAATAATTAACACAAAATATAAAGTAAAAATAAAACAAATTAACCTGCACGTTACCTTAAAAAAAGTAAAAATAAATCCTGACAGATAAGTGTTTCCATTTATGCGCACAGGCGCTGTGTGTGTGTGTGTTTTTATCTCTCCTGCGCTGCTGAGTGTGTGTTATGTGTGTGCGCGAGCGTAATTTGACACCGTACCGGTTGTGTTTGAGTGAAGCACCCCACACTTAAACACTGACACACACTAACGACGAGAGAGTGTGTCTGCAGCGCAAGAGAAAGAAAAACACACACACACACACACACACGGATGTTGGTTATACCAGTAAGAGACGAGCACTAAGACCCAGCAGGGGAGATGAATACCCGCAGCGCCAGAGAGAGAAAAAACGTTGGCTCAGTTGTGATGACGCGATGCTCGGTGTCAAAACAAGAAGCGCATACGTTATACATGATACTTGGTGCTCGTAAATCACGACAACGCTCGTTTTTTAAGTCAAAATTTATTAAAAATCTTTGCTCGTCTTGCGGAACACTCGTAAACCGCGTTACTCGTAATCCGAGGTTCCACTGTACATCATACTATTTTTCTCTGTAGTTCTATGAGATCAACTCCTCCACCAGTCTTTTCCTTACACTTTTATCCACTGGAGCTCCTGGTCTTTTACAAATAAAAAAGCACTGACTGGCTTGGATTTAACCTTTTTTTTCTTCTGTTATATGTCTTGCAGATTAAACACTTCTTATTAAGTAAAAGAATGGTTTCAATTCTGATTAAATGCTTTAGGCATGTTCATGCACATCTCATCAGATCAGTGTCCAGGGAAATCAGAATGATTTCAATTGATCTGAAAAAATATTGTCTACGTAAGTACAAGACAACTTTAAACATTAATCTATTTCTCCAAGACGTAAGACTTTGAACATAAATCTATTTCACCGAAAGTGCAAATTAAACAAACAAAGTGGTAAAAAAAATTCACTGTGATTTCTTCTCATAATGAATGTCAGACTTTTTTTTTTTTTTGTCCAGTTACACGTCATAGTAAGATGAACATTATCAATTTAAATCGTAGCCAGATAACCAGAGCTGCAGTCGAGTTGGAATCTCTGGTTTTGAACAGGAATAAATAACAGTCATTATACATACTGTAATAATGAATAATTACAAATCTGACCATGTGAAACCACTAAAAATATGTACATTTTCAAAAAGTAAAATAGTCTTTCACTGTTTGCAGTTTCACACACTCTTAGCAGTTTAAAAATTCTTTTTTTGTGGGGGATAGTCGTATCCAATTCCTCCCCGTCACTAGGGGGCTCCCACATTAAGGCTGCTACTACCACTCAGTTGGGAGGGCTGAAGACTATCACGTGTTTCCTCAGAACCACGTGACTCCAGCCGACCGCATCTTTTCGAACTGCTCACTCACGCACCGTTGGGGGTGGCGTAACACACTCGGAGGACAGCGCTATCCGCTCCTTCCGCTTGCGTGAGCTCACAGACGCCCCTGATTGGCTGTAGAGTCGTGGTTAATGTGGGAGCACTAAGTACCTCTCATCCCTCCCCTCTGAGAGAGCTCGGCCAATCAGCTCTCTCTAGACCCCCAGCTGTGAGAGGTTACAGCATCACACAAGAATCCAACTCGCAATGTTTTCACAAACTGTTAATAAATTGCTACGCAATATAACTAGCACAGACAGCGCTGGCTAATGGATGGGAATACTGTAAATAATACTATTTAAAAACCACTTAGGTCTCGTCTCAAATACTTACATTTTCAAGGACTTGAGTTCACCTGCCAGATTCTCTAGAGTAGCTCTGGCTTTCTGCATTTGTCTGTCATAGTCGATCACTAGCTGCAATTGCGCCTCCTTGGTGTGTACAGTGCCAGATGCATCCCACAATGCCTCTGTCCACTGACAGCTCAGTCGCTGCATAGCCTCGGGGTCGCTGGCTGAGCCAACGACAAGCGTGCTAGCATCACCGTTAACGTGATCTTGCTTTGAGATTAGGGAAACTTGCTTCTGAGCACTCTGCCTGCAAGACTAAACAATAAAACAAGTAATGCAGATACAAAGAATGTGAATAAAACAACTAGAACTTCTTCCTCTAATGATCAGCTATCCTGTTTACTCACCTCTGCCTCTTCTACTTGTTTGGCCATGTCCGTAGGGTTGAGCACCGCAGGGCAGTTACGGCACATCATGATGCAGAACACCAACCTGTTCAGCTGGGCCTCAAGATCAGCATCAGAGGTCTTGAGAACGTCCAGAGGATATTCATAAGGCCTGCTCTGTGGTCACAAAAAGTGATAAAGTGATCAGACTAGATACATCTAATGTTAACTGTGCAGTCTTGTCATGCCACCAAGTAGTAAAATGAACAATACCTCAATTAGTAGGCTATTTGGTCTTGTCTTAGACATCTTTTCAATCTCAGCGAAAATATTATTCATAGTAGCACCAAGTGGTTCCTCTTCCTCTTCTTCACCTTCTTTTAATGCCTCTGACACGTCAATACTTCTGGCAACTAACGATCCCTGATTAGGAATTTCTGATTTGTCTCCATCTTGCATTTGTGCCTACAATTAAAAAATACAACAAGATAATTAAATGAGTTCCAAAAAAAATCCTGGAATGATTAGTGAACTTGTGCAAAAACACAGTATGTGCAAAAAAACTGTATTTTAGACATTTTTAATCACTCAAGAGAAAATATTGAACATTTTTGATGTTTTATACTAGTCCAGCTCTCCCAAAGTTGTCCTAAAATTAGAAAAATATATATATTTCTTTAAAAGGAACCCAGAATGAACACCTAAAAGGCGGATTCATCTTTGCTAGAGTTTTCTTCAGCCGTCTCTCTCAACACTGAACTTATTTTGTACTTTATCTGTTCAAAAGACCTCGGTCACTGTCTGTGGTCAACATATTAAACAGCATTTCACTCTAATTCCTGGATATTAATATCTTATACAAGACCTTAGTGGTACTGTACATACGATGGCTCAAGACGGTGGTTAGGTTTTTATTAATGCCATGCTATGAAAAATTGCAGGCACTAATGTGGTTCATACCAAAAACATTATATACACGAATAAAAGATATTAACAACATGGAATACCGTTCAGCAATGACACCTAACTGTATCTTATCATAAATATCTCTTCTCGTGCGTTTGGTAAAAAATATATGAATGTAGTAAAGATCATGCAGACAATGTGCATCACACAACAAACACCAGACTCCAGTACCAAGCAGATCTTTCACATCCATGCAATTTGCTGTTACCTCAACCAAACTGATGCTTTCAATCTCGGTCAAGCCCTCTGTAGAATCTGTTCCCAAAGCAGAGCTGAGCTCTTTCTCAAGCTCATCTTCTTCTTGTTTAGTGATTTCTTGGATCTCATCACTCTTAGTTCTTTCTATGTTGCCGGTTGGTGGGATTGGTTGGATTGGTGGCTCTTCTACTGCAACCAGAATCCTATCAAGATCAGTTGTAGTTGTATCCTTCTCAAGGCCTGTTGGTGTGGTTGTTTTTGTTTCAGCTACAGGTTCTGTGTAAACTGAAGATACTTGGATAGATTCATGCTCTACTTTAGTCACAGCCTCCTGTACATCAGATTGGGAAACTTCAGAAACTGTATCGCTCTTCATTTTTCCACCTGCACTTGATGGAGGGGTGGGTTTCTCCAGTGTTTTCTCTGGCTCCTGGGTTTTGCAAATGACTGAAGAAATGTCACTTTGTGCTTGGCTTGCTTCTTGTTCTACTGGACTTAGTTTTATAAGAGCCTCCTCATCAGCACCCTCTTGTGTCTTGTCCGTCTTGTCCAAATCAGTGCTGCTTGAGATTTCGCTCTCCATTTGTTCATCCACATTTCTGCTATGTCTACTTTTTGATGGAGATGTGGGTCTTATCATTATCTCCTCTATCTCTTGAATTTTAGCAAAGATGGAAATGTCACTTTCAGCTTGGCTTGCTTCTTGTTCCACTAGAGGAGTTGGTTTTATAAGACGCTCCTCATCAGCACCCTCTTGTGCAACAGTCCTGTCCAAATCAGTGCTGCTAGAAATTTCGCTCTCCGTTTGTTTAGGTACATCATCTGCCACATTTCTGCTATCTCTCCTGTTTGTTGGAGTTGTGGGTTTTACCGTTGTCTCCTCTGTTTCCTGAGTTTTATCAATGATGGAAATGTCACATTTAGCTTGGCCAGCTTCTTGTTTCGTACTTAGAGTTGGTTTTGAAAGACTCTCTTCATCAGCACCCTCTGTTGTCACAGTCTTGTTTAAATCAGTGCTGCTTAAAATTTCGCTCTCCATTTGTTTAGGTACATCTTCATCCACATTTCTGCTATCTCTCCTTTTTGTTGGAGTTTTGAGTTTTACAATCATCTCCTCTGTTTCTTGAGTTTTATCAATGATGGAAATGTCACATTTAGCTTGGCTTGCTTCTTGTCTCACCTGAGGACTCCATTTTTCAAGAGTCTCCTCATCAACACTCACTTGTGTCCTATCTAAATCAGTGCTGGAAGAAATTTCACTCTCTATTTGTTTAGGAACATCAAATTCCATATTTCTGCTATCTCTCCTTGTTGTTGAAGTTGTGGGTTTTACAATAATCTCCTCTAACTCTTTGGTTTTATCCCATTTATCTTGGCTTGCTTCTTCTCCCAACTGAGGACTGGGTTTTACAAGAGTCTCATCAGCATTCACTTGCGTCCTGTCTAAATCAGAGCTACTAGGAATTTCGCTTTTTGTTTGTTTAGGTACATCTTCATCCATACTTTGTGTTGGAATTGTGGATTTTACCATTATATCCTCTAAGTCATGAGTTTTATCAGTGGTGGAAATGGCTTGGCTTGCTTCTTGTCCCACTGAAGGAGTTGGTTTTGCAAGACCCTCCTTGTCAGCACCCTCTGTCGTCACAATCTCCTCTAAATCAGTGCTGCTTGAAATTTCGCTCTCCGTTTGAATAGGTACATCTTCATCTATGTTTCGGCTATCTCTCCTTTGCGTTGGAGTTGTGGGTTTTGCCATTGTCTCTTTAGCTTCGTGAGTTTTATCAATAGTGGAAATTGCTTGGCTTGCTTCTTGACCCATTGAAGGAGTTGGTTTTACAAGACGTCCCTCATCAGCACTCTCTTGTGTCATGTCAGTCTTGTCTAAATCAGTGCTGGAAGAAATTTTGCTCTCTCTTTGTTTAGGTATGCCATCGGCCACATTTCTGCTATCTCTTTTTTTTGTTGGAATTGTGGGTCTTGCCATCATCTCCTCTATTTCTTGAGTTTTATCAATGATGGAATGGTCACTTTCAGCTTGGCTTGCTTCTAGTCCCACTGGAGGACTCTGTTTTACAAAAGTCTCATCAGCACTCACTTGTGTCCTGTCAAAATCAGCGCTGGTAGAAATTTTACTCTCCTTTTGTTTGAGCACAGCTTCGTCCATATTTCTACTATCTCTCCTTTTTGTTGGAGCTGTGGTTTCTTGAGTTATATTAATAATGGACATGTCACTCTTAACTAGGCTCACTTCTTGTTCTACTAGAGGAGTCGGTTTTACCAGAACATCCTCACGAGCACCCTCTTGTGTCTTTGCAGTCTTGTCTGAATCAGTGTTGCATGATATTTCACCCTCTATTTGTTCAGGCACTATTTCATCCACATTTGTGCTACATGTTGGAGGTGTGGGTTTCACTAAGGGTTCCTCTGCTGGAGCTGGTTTAACAAGAGCCTCTTTAGCAGCATGGTCTGGTGTCACAAAGTTCTCCAAATCAGTGCTATCAGATGTTTTGCAGGCAACTGTGTCACTGGCATTTTCGCTATCTCTCCTCCTTGCTGGAGGTGTGGGTTTCACCAATGTCTCATCGATTTCCTGGGGCTTAAAAACCACTGAAGGAACATCACTTTCAATTTCAATTGTTTTTTGTTTCACTGGTGGAGTGGCTTCTAGAACTGTTTCCATGCCGCTGCTGCTGGAAATTTTGTCAGCCACCAAGTCACTTACATTTTCGCTATCTCTCCTCCTTGATGGCGGTGTAGGTTTCACCGAAGTTTCCTCTATTTTTTGGGTTGTGGAAACCATGGAATGGACACTTTCAGCTGTGCTTGTTTTTCGTCTCTGTGGTGGAGTCAGTTTAATAAGGGACTTGTCAAAAAGTTTCTCCTGTGTCACCGAGTTCTCCAAATCAATATTGCTGGGAATTTCGACAGCTCCCATGTCAGAGACGTTTCTGCTCTCTCTCCTTCTTGCTGGAGGCGTGGGTTTCACTAAAGTCTCCTCCTCCACTTCTTTGATTTCATCAACAATGGAACTATAACTTTCAGCTCGATGTGCTCTTCGTCTCACTGGTGGAGTTGGTTTTACAGAAGACTCTTCAACAGCTGTTTCTGGTTTCACCAAAGCAGAATTCTCCAAATCACAGCTGCCAGAAAATCTGTCCGTCAAGTTATCACTACGTCTCCTTCTTATTGGTGGTGTAGGTTTCATCAACGTATCCTCTATTTCTTGGACGTCTGAACCAAACAAAATAACATCACTTTCGGCTTTGCTTGCTTTTCGTCTCACTGGTGGGGTTGGTTTTAGAAGCAGGTCGGCAAGAGCTTTCTCCCGTGTCAGGATCTTATCTAAATCAGTGTCACTCACATTTCTGCTACCTCTCCTTCTTGTTGGGGGTGTAGGCTTCACTACATTCTCCCCAGCTTCTTGGATTTTGGAAAGCAATGAGAGAGTGTCGCCTTCAGTTTGTCCTGACACTTTTCTTCTCACTGGTGGAGTCGGTTTAATAAGAGCCTCCTCAAGAGTCAATGTCTTCTCCAAATCGGTGCTACTGGAAATTCTTCTAACCATTTCCACATAAGCCCTATCACCAAAATTTCTACTCCCTCTCCTTCTTGTTGGAGGTGTGGGTTTCACCAGTGTTTCCTCTATCTCCTGGACGAGACTGATCTGACTTCCTTTTCTTCTTACTGGTGGAGTTGGTTTTTCCAGAATCTCCTCAAAAGCTATTACTTGCATCACTGTCTTCTCCAGTTCTTTAGGTATGGTGTCTCTTCCACTTCTGCTATCTTTCCTCCTTGTTGGAGGTGTGGGTTTTACCAGTATATCTTCCATTAGTTGGGGTTTGGAGAACTGTGGAGTGATAAAGGCACTTTGATCTGGGCTTGCTTTTCGCCTCACTGGTGGAGTTGGTTTTTCTGTAGACTCCTCAACAGCCATCTCTTTTGTCCTTGTTTTGTCCAAATCACTGCTGTCGGATAATGAATCTCTCTTTCTTGTTGGAAGCGTGGGTTTCATAAGCGTGTCCTCCATTTCGAGGGTTTTTGAAACCACTGAGATGCCGTCATTTTCAGCCTGAATTACTTTTCTCCTTACCGGTGGAGTTTGTTTTACAAGGGTCTCCTCAACAGTTGTTTGGCTCGTCTTCTCCTGTTCAAGTTCTCGAGTCTCTGCCTTCTCTTCTGGTCTTTTTTCCACTGGGGTTTGCTGATCACTGTGATACAGTGAAATTCTTTCATTTCCTAACTTGTCCTTATGTCGTCTGCTTGGTGGAGTTGGAAGAACCTCTGCAGCTGGCAACTGGAATTCATCGTGTTTGGGTTGTTGACTGGTTGATAGAGGAAGATTTGCTTCTTCAGAATAGATGTCTGAACTGACTGACAATCTTTCGCAGTCCTTAGATCGTCTGGTTGGTGGGGTTGGTTTCATCTCACTTTTCACTGTGGTCACTGTTTTTGTGTTCTCAACCTCCATAGTTAGCTGATCCACCTCATTCACTAGCTTGTCTTCAGTACTGAACGATAACCTTTCTGGTTTACTTCTAACTGGTGGAACTAGTAATGCCCCTGTGGTCTCTAATGTCTCAGACTGTTTAGCAGTCATCGCTACTCTCCCGCCTTCTCCTGTTTTAACTGACTCATTACCAACTTCCTGTTGAATGTTTTCTGTAACTTCAATTTCAGAAATCTCTGTTACTACATTGTCAGGTTCACTTGTGGCAGCATCCGGTGCTGGCATGCTTGTCTCGGCAGCTGGCTCTTGACGCATCTCTAGTTCCTCTCGTCTTTCAAGGATGGTGTACCTGCGTTGGGTCTCTCGAGGGCCATTATCCGCAGTCCACTGTTCAAAGGATTCCATCACTCTCTGGACCTCCTGTGGACCATTGTTTGTTGTCCAGGTTCCTTCTCTCTCAGCATGTGAGGTATTTGGTTCACTGTTCCTGGTTAAGATCTGAGTTTCTGTTATTAGCTCAGAAAATACTAGAGTTCTATTAATGTTTTCATCAGGGGGTTGACTTAATTCAGTGGAATCAACAAGATTCCATTTATTTTGCAATTTTTGTTGATATAGTGAGGCATGACTGTTAAATTTGTTTCTCGTTTCATCTAATGTATCCAACTTTTCCACTTGTTGAGACAAAGGGATATCCGAGCCAGTGTCTGAAATCGAATCAATTCTCCTTTCATTATCGTTAGCTGAGTCAGAGACCTCAGCAGTATGAATATGTACCCTGTCTGTATCGAGAATGAGTGCAGCTACTTTCTTTTTTGGCATTTCGTCATTGTCGCTTGTAAGTACACAGGTATCAGACGTACGTGACTCTGTCCTATGTGCTTGTTCAGCTGCATCAGTTTCTCGCGCCTGAGCATATATTGTACTTTTGTCAACTGATTCCAATGATTTTCCTCGAACACATGTCTCATGAACATCTTGAAGCACGGTAACTTGAATCTTTTCCCTGCCCTTCATCTCCATCACAACTTTTTCTTCATCTTTTGCTGGACCAATGGCAGATTCATCAACTTCTGGTACTATATCAGGCTGCACAGCCAAAGCTGTGGTAGACAAAACATCAGGCGTAAGTTTACTTTGGTCAAACTGTAGCGCCGTCAGTGACCAGTCTGCAGTGGGAAACTCAACCTCTTCTGAAATCTCGTTAGTGAGATCTCTGTCCATAATTGAAGAGACAGCTGTGCTCAGGTTTTTCTTGAACTCTTCAGATTTTGTTGTTTCTAAAACATGAAAATCAGCACAAATAGTTTTCAGACTTTTAGATCCTGCGACTTCAATGTGTTCTTCTAGTTTAGAGGTTATAAATGATGATGTGGTTGGCAGATGATCGGTTTTAAATTCATCTCCGTCCTCATCTACTGCAGACACCAGCTGTGGTTCCGTAGTGGGAGATTCTGGCAATAATTCTTTGTTAGTCGTCCTGGAAGCCTCATCACCTCCTGATTTTTGTTCGTGTGCTGTAGTCAGCATGTCATCTGACTGATTATTCAGCAGAAAAACATTGTGAACTAATGTTTCCACTGGCTGTTCTTTCTTTTCTGTGGTTCCAGCAATAACTGGCATGGCAGCGTCTCTATGCATCATTTCTAAAGGTTCAATGCCTGAACTTGTAGCACTGGCAACTGTAGTAGCAGAAATATCTTGAGGCACTGACCAATCAAGCTGAACCTTTGTTGTAGCATCCAGCATTCTGGACCATTCACGGGAAACCTGCCATGATGCCATGACAAAGAAAAAGCTTAAACTACTTAAAGACTTAAAGTCTAAATAATGGCTTTGATCCTGGCAGTTAAAGGTGAAAAAGCTACAGAAGCCAAAGCTAGAAAGACTAATTACTAAAAACCAAAGAACTGCATAAAAATCAAACCGTTTAATATTCTTTATGAAATTAAAAGTTTTTTAAAACAGGTCATATAAAACCCTTTGATAATGCCACTCATTTTATTTTACCTCTGAAACCAAATGACCGGGTTGTGTTTCCAGGGACAATGAATTTTTCATCCTTTCCTCCTTAAGATCCTGATTTACAAAGAGTAAAAATTAGTGAAACATACAAACTTTAAGTGAAACCACTAAATCTACCCTCATAAACTAGAAGAAAAGGCCGATAACACTTTCTTATGAATCATGTATCCATAAAGTATTACGCTTCAGAATGTCTAAAGCACGTATACAATAACGTGCTATTCATTTTCTGTACCCAAAGTCGTAACGCATTATAATACTGTGCGTCATACTATTAAGATTTTCAACATGCTCAAATTTTTTTTACTTTCCTTAAACCTGTAATGACATGTAGTCATTTTGACATGTAGTCATTTTGAGTGATGTATTGTACATTATAATGCCACATAACCTGTGTAACATGTTATATTCTCATGAACAGATTTTATAATATGTTATGCAACCTGACATTATGAAGTCGTGCACTTGTGCAGGGTGAAATGTTATTCAACTGTCATTGAATATGAGCACTTATACAACTGTCTGCCAGGAATCGTGATATGTGGGTGATGTTATATGACGACCTATGATGCAGATGCTGTGCTACAAAATGCACAGTATGTTACAACATCAAAAAAATTTATTATAATGTGTTCACAGTATGCTACAACATCAAAAAAAT
>JAOVVA010000041.1:1459895-1478038 GCA_028565275.1 Leiocassis micropogon
ATATCGGAATTATATCGTATCGACCAAAATTAAGAAATATATCGTGATATAAATTTTTGCCATATCGTCCAGCCCTAATTTGTGGATTATCCTTCTATTTTTTTTTAATCCTGTATTTAATATCAATGACTTCTGCAAACCTTTAAAGTGCTAATAGATTCCTGTAACCCATGGCGATCACTGGGCAGGTCCCCAAAACCTCTGACTTGCTCTCTCAGCCAGTCCTGCGCGGCAACATGCTGCTCCAGCAGCTGGACGCAGTTTCTTTCTGTGCGAATTCCTTCTTCAAGACTCTCGCACAACTCCTGTACAAACAGAGAAACCCAAAATAACAAAAATGTGTTCCATAATACAAAAAAAACAAAAACAAACCCAGAAAACTAAATGCCTCACAAATCCTACCATTAGTTCTTTGATTAACCCGGGGACGCACACCTCCATGGCTGCCCAAGACGGATCGGTCCAGCTCGGGTCACGTGTGAGCCGGCTCATCTCTCGGCCCAGGGCTCTGAGAGCGGACAGGGTCGGGCTTAGAGACCTCGCCTTGTCCAGAAGAGCCATGGCCTGCTCCACTGCATGCCTGCGGTCCCCGAACCCGGGCCAGGGGAAGTGATGAGGCAGCGCTGCCGTTTGCTGCTTCAGCTGCTCCACGCGAGACTGGGTCTGCTGTCTTTGGCACTGACACGAGACCAGGCGCTCCACCACACTCCTCCACAGGCTGAAGAGATGAAAAAAAACCAGGATTTTTTCGTCAGTAACGACGTCACTGTTAAAGTCTGCTGTGTAAAAAGATGCACTATACGAGTTACAGTATACCATTATTCAAATGCCATTAATTTACTATATTACTATTAGTATTTTATAAATATATATAGTATACTATAAACATGCATATGAAACAAAGTATTTTTTTTTATTAAACCTCTTAAAACAGTAACAAAACCTTGACGCCACTTCAGTAACACATTATTCAGAAATATTATGGTTAACATAATTTGCTAAATATTATTGTGTGTCCAAACTCTTTCTTTTCTACAAGTTGTCTATAAAATGTTAGGAAAAAAAATCTACACAGTCACTAGTACACATTCGCTCCTACAAAAATATTTAGTATATTCCACAAGTTGTGTGTACTATAAGAACTTGTAGTTAGACAAATATCTAAATTTCCTGAAGATCATGGGGACAAGGAAAATGAGTTTTTCTCAGGTTTTTTTCCTCAGTAATCTCGTAATATTGACTAATGAGGTCACTTTGAAAGTCCAACCATACTGCAGACTAGAAAAACTAACATCCTTAATGTCAATGATAATGATAATTACCCATGTTTTTGTTTATTTATGCTTATGTGCAAAATATTCAACTGTGATAGCAAAATCACATAGCCATAGTTTTTTTTTGGTCTAAATCAAATATCTTAAATGCTTCAATACATGAAAAATTTATTAAAATAATGTAAATTACAACCTAATCATGGAATCCTCCACATTTTAAATATTATTGTATAAGAGTATTATATTATATCATGTTTATTTTTTTTTCTGGCTTGCAGACCTGTGTAGCTCCTGAGCGCTCTGGAGAACTCCTTTCCATTCATCCTCTAAGCACTTCATATTGTGCATATTGGCGCATCTCGTTTGTTGATCGAGATCTTCCCAACCACACAGACTCTCTGCTCTTCTTTTTAGGGAAGACATCTTGCAGTTTCCTTCAGGTCGAAGGCTCAGAACAGCCTGAGAGAGATTACAGATAGAACATTAATCAATATTACCCTGAGACATACATCTGTTCATTATTTATTACAGCAGTTTAAACTGAGACTTTAACTATCCAGAGTCTCAGGTCCTCACTTGTGCCTTGTTGAGCCTTTCCTCTATTTCCTCTTGTGTTCCATGAGTGCTTTTGCCCAGTGACACCAATTCTTGCTTCAACCCTTCGACCCAGGACTTGATCTTCTCTTTCTCTGACTGGAAAGATTGAAGCTGCTTAAAGAGAGAATCCTGGACTTCAGCCTGGTTCCTGTGCTCTTGAGCGATTTCCATCAACATCCTCAGTTTCTCCTGAACACCCTTAAGCGTCTGGTGGATTAACTTCTTCTTGGTTTCATCCAACTTTCTGCACAGGTTCTCTCCTTTCCCCTTCAGAGCGGACATTTTCAACTCTGCCTCTGGCTGCAGGTTCAGGATGGACTGTTGGCAACAATAAACAATAAACATGTCTATATTAGTTTATATGAAACATTTCATACCTCATCCTATATTATATAAGACCAACTCCACATTACCTGTGATATGTCAAGTATCTTATCCAGATTGGTGTCCTTGGCCAGAGACTCAACCCTCTCCTGCAGCTCTGTGACCCAGATTCGAAAGATTTCTTCTTGAGAATTGAAATCCTGAAGCTCCTTATCGAGAGCCACCTGGATTTCTGCTTCGTTCCTCAGGACTTCTGCAAAATCAAGCACTTCTCTCCACTCTTGCTCTAAGGCTGCCTGAGATTGCCGGACGGACCGCACCGTGTCGTCTTTAAGCCCTTCACTTGTACACACGTACTCACCTGCATGCTTAAGAGCTGCAAGTTTGGAGTCACCCTCTGGACCGTGGACCAAAAGAGTCTGCATTTTAGAAAAACAAAAAGACATCTGTAAAGATTGATATCTTTTTTTACATTTCTTTATATTTGTGTTTCAAAGTCAAACATGCAAAATTCGTTAAATTATTTCTGTACCTGAGCCTGGGTAATTATCTCCTCAGCCGGAGAGGCTTTGTCCACAGACTGCAGGGTCACTTTGAGGTTTCTAATCCAGGCTTGTGTGCTTTCCATCTGATTTTGTAAGCTCTGTAGGTCCTTAGAGAGAGAATCTTCACGTTCAATCTGGTTCTTCATCTCACGTGCAGTTTGCAGAACCCTTGCCCACTCGTCCTCCAGCTCTCTCTGGCTTTGTTCAAACCTCTCTCTGATGCTCTCCTTTTGAGCACATATGCTCTCTCCCTTTTTTCTCAGACTTATCAATTTTGAGTCGCCCTCATATTTTAGGCTCAGGATCTCCTAAATAAAACACATTAGATATTTTAAACAACTGGATAACTTTCACCCCATCACCCTATAACCTCAGGGTTTAAACCTACCTGCAGCTTGATTTGTCTTTCCTGTATTGGAGTGTCTTCATCCAGGAAGTTCAGCTTTCTCGTTTGTTCATTCACCCATGAAAGCGTATTCTTCTCCTCATCTTGGAGAGCATCTACTTCCTTTAGTAGAACCTGTTGGTGCTCAGCCTGGGCTTTAAGCTGCCACGCCGACTCCAGAACTCTTCTCCATTCGTCGTCTGTATTTCTCACGGCCCGGCTAAGTTCCTGCCGCGTGCTTTCCTCCAACTCTTCATGAGCGCGCAGGCTCTTACCATCCATCTTTAAAGCTGCCATCTTGGAGTCACCTTCAGCGTGTAGGTCCAACACAGCCTAACAACACAACAAGAAATTATCTAGAAAGGATGTTAAATAGATGCTGGATCTCAGATATTAAAGAACTGTGATTATACCTGAATCTTCAGGAGCTTCTCCTCTGCTGGACTGTCTTTGTCCAATGTTTCCAGACTCTGCTTTAAGTCTCTAACCCATGTCCTGGTGTTTTCCTCCTTAACGCGGAACATTTCTACTTCCTTCTCCAAGGATTTATAGATTTGAGACTGATTCTCCAAACGAATTCCAAGACTGTGGTACTGGTCCACCAGGGACTCGCTGTCTCTTATTAAGGGGTCTCCTCTTAATCCTTTCAATCGTACAGAAGCTAGCAAGTCGCTAAATGCCTCGATGCGTCCGCTAGACGGTAAAGAAACACGGTGTAAAGTAATCAGAAAACAATACTGACTTTAATTTAGTTGTGATTATGTTATCTCCCTGAATTTATAGAAAGGTATGTTAATGTACTTAAGACCTACTTGTTCAGATTTGTAGGTCATCAGATGGCGAAGTTTATACTCTGCTCTATCAGATGCCACATCTGATAGTCTATTGAAAGCCATGAATGACTAATTGAACAACCTGCACCCAAACCAGTGAGGCTGACTAATTTCTCCCGCACCCCAATATAAATGATCAATATACCGGACTTTGATCATTTTAAACAATCACTTCCACACTGAAAATATTCTATATAATTGTAAATATTGGTATGTGGTGGACTGCAGTGTCTATTTTTTGTACAATACACGTGAGCTACTTCCATGATTGAACCTGTAATAGATCTGCGGTCTGTTCGTATCTGGGGAAATTCGTAACTCGAATGTTTGTAAGTCGGGGACAGCCTGTACATACTGTACAAATTAGTGTCTTTGAGAACTTTGGTGCATGGATTACCTCTCCTTAAGAAATTCCTCATGGACTTGTCTCAGGTTTTCCCTTTGCTCTGGGAGCTTCTCTCTTTGCCGCAACCAGTCTTGGAAATAGTCGTGCTCTGCTAGCAAGCTGTTTTTAAAGAATGTACTCACTTTAAAAAAAAGTATTTTATTTTATGTAATTATTATTAAACACCGGGCAGAAATGTTAAGACGCTGACCTGCTGAGGTTGATCAGGATGTCCTCCAGCTGTTTGTGGCGTCCCTGGCAGTGAGCCCGGAGTGTGGTCAGGTCTCCCTCCTGCTCCTGCTGCCAGGCACAGAGTTCAGCCTGGGTTTCAGCAGGGACTTCCTCCTGACCTCTCTTCTCCAAAGCCTTGTTAACCTGAGCAAGTCGTTGCTCACCTTCTTCAGAAGTCAGGAAATCCTATAAATAACACAACACGGTTACTGTGTCTTCAGTTTTTTTTTTAAATTAATCCATCGAACGGTTAAATGATCTAATCTTATGCATGAGACAGTGTTGATTTTTGTAGAACTGCAGCAATGAAAGAAGATCCAGCTGTAAGGGAAATCACACGGTTTGCTCACTTGGAGTCTCTGCATGGATGCCTGAACATCTGCCTTCGTCTCCGGGTTCTCAAAGCACTCGTTGACAGCGAGCTGTGCGTCCTGTAGCCAGTCCTCAAACATCTGGCATTCATCTAAAAAGGAAAGAACAGTTAAGAGAAGAAGAAAAAAAAAAAAAACACGCCCAAGCATGTAAAATAAATCTAATAATACGCACCTTTGATTGCCTGGACAAGAACGCTCTTCTCTCCCTGCTCTTTCTTTTGACCGATCAGCTCCCGAGTCACTGCGATCTTGTCTTTAAGGCGCTTGGTTTTATTGGACAGTTCCTCTAGCGCCTGAGGTGTAGTCACACTGGACATGAGCTCGACTTCCTTCATCAGAGAGTCAACCTCTTCCTCCTGATCAAGCAACTCATCAGAAAGATCCTACAGAGGCAGGCAGAGTAACAGCGAGTGGGTATTATGATTAGGGCTTCTGAGAAGCATGGGGCGGGTGCTTCCTGAGAGCTAATTAAGAACTGAAGAGGGTTCGGGTTGGAGTTCCCTGCGAAGTGCACTGCACAGGGTGTTAAGTGCAATTCCAAACCGGAGGGAGAGAAATTGCTCAGTTGCGAGAGAACTGAGAACGGTGTAGGGAACGAGTAAACAATGGGTCTTCACTTTGACGGAAGTGAACATGAAAAATTTTCCAGCAGTCACTGATGGTGAATGATAATTTTGGAAAATCCTCAACACAACAGAGTTCACAGTCCAATACAGTGGAAAACAGCTGTAGGTGTGTTTTTGTTTTTTGGACACATGATGGCAGTGTGGGGAAAGGGAACAGAGATTTAGTCGAGTGGATTGGTATGCTTTATATATATTGTATATTCGTGTCAAAGCCCTATAAGAGTCACCTTGTCGAACTTAAGAACAAATCAAACTTACAAACATGCTCCCGAAACGGAACTTGTTTGTAAGTCAGGGACAACCTGTAAATCTTTGCTATTATGTATGCTGTACAATAATAAAAAAAACTGTTCAATAATAACTTCTCCGTACATCATGTAAAGAGAATTTATTTATTTATGAGTTATACCGATTTCAATTTTAATATTTAATGTGCATTCCCTGCACACAACTCCCTGCACATTGAGCGTCCTTTCATATACACTGTGGAACGGAACGCAGCCCTAGTTAACAATCCAAAGCAAGTTTTGGTAATAGCGACAGGCTTTGAGTGAAACAATGTGATCACATGACCGATGAACTTGTTATATCATTTAAATTTGTTTTTATGTTTGATTGAGGATGAAGTTCGAGTGGGTGTGACGCGCAGATGTCTCACTAATCGACTAACTAGAAGAGAGAACTCTATTCAAAGTAATACCTGTAGATGTTGCTGCAGGAGATCTTTGTTGTCCGCACAGAGCATTCTCACTGACGAGTATATCCTCTGGATGGCTGTTTGAGAGGCGTCAATCCTCTGAAGGAGGTGAGCTCGGACTTTCAGCAGCTCCTGGAAGACTTCGGTGCAGCTGTCAAAAAGCTCCTTAACCTGCTCCATTTTCTTTTTCAAAGCAGACTCCATGACCTGAGAACATGTATGAGAAACCTACATGTAGCAAAAAAACAATCCTGGAGGAGTGGTGAAGAAGAAATAAAAATAATAAAAAAAACATTAGGAAGACTTAAGGAGGATGAATAACCTGTAGCTCCAGTGGAGCCTCTTTGCTCTGCAGCAGCTCCTGGATCTCCAGCAACTTCCTGCGAAACTGTTCCATGCTCTGTTCCCGCACCTGGATCTCATCCTGCACATGAACATAAAACCCGCAACCGTTACAAACATATTAGTAACGCATTATTGGTAACACGTCAGCAAGCGGATTTCCATACCTTCACTTCGAAGACCTCTTTCTCGCTGCTAAACGGATGAGACTCGGCAAAAAGAGTGAGTTTAGCATCAGCCCAAACCTCCAAATCTCCACCGAGCATCAGCTGCTTTTCCCACACCTCCAAACCCACGCGCAGGCTGTCCACATAGCCGTCCGTCTTCTCTGAGATCTTTGTAAACATGGTACACAAAAAGAATTTTAAAACCTGTTCACAATTCACGCCTGCAAAGATTTTCACTTGTCTAGATTTTAATATGAATCTGTATATCTAGAGAGAGAACAGTAAAGGATGAATCCTTTCCTGGATGTCACTTACATCCAGCCAGGAGTCGACCAGAGCATCTGCCTCGGCTTCAAATGGAGTCTCTGAGCAGTCTGGGAGTTTCTTTAGTTGGGACTGCAGCTGCCTGCACACAACCCTGAACTCCTCAATCTTAGGTCCGAGACCATGCAGGTCCTCCTTTATCACACACACCTGATTGAAAAAAAATTATAAAGCTTTAGTGGTAATTCTATGCAAATACCCAGTTATAAGTCCTGACACACCTATTCATACATGATTTTTCTTATTTAACATTAAAATCTATTGCATTCTGGCAGGACAGACAAATACAGTTATGTACAAAAAATATATACTAAATAGAAACATGAATGTTGTGGCACTATGTAGAAGAATTAATAATTTTTTGATTATACAGTACTTTTTTTGTACTTGCCGTTGTTTTTTTTCGTAATATTTTTGAAATCAGGGAAAGATTTTGTGCTCCCCCTGTATTATAGATTCTGCAAAGTAGTCACTATGACAGCTCACACTTTAGCAACCACTTATATTCTTTCTGTATATTACTTATGCATCTGCGCAATTTAGTTATTTTTTACATTTTTTTACATAAAGACTATTTGTGTCCAACTTTTTAAATGTCCTCATTTATATATAGTGGGGGGAAAAAAGGCCGTCAAGAAAAGCATTGCATTACATTCATCATATAAAAAGATCACCCTCTGTGTCATAACTGTATTTTGCAGGAATATGAATGCTGACCCACCCTGGCTATGAGGCGTTGGAGGTTGTCTTTACTCATGTATGATGACTGCTCGCTGATGGTTTGTTCCGCCCCCTGGAGGATGCTGCCCAAAATAGCACGACAGCTCTGAAACTTCTTCAGCAGCTCCATTAGAGTGCTGCACTGCTCTTGCCTGTCTCTCACACACATACAGACACACACACACACAGACACACACAGACTTTTCACCATATGTCAGCAGGACACGGGAGAAGCAATAAACCTTTTAAACTTTTAGGATGGAATTTAGTTTCATACCACCACAACCACATGTTCTCCCTGGGTAAAGATAGGGATAAAACATCCCAGGTTATACTGTTATAGATAAATAATCAACAGTGGGGTGGTGTGAAGAGGTGGAGTTATTGTCACTACATTAAAGCTGATTATTTTTCTTTAACAAAAACATCTCCACATTTAATGTCTCTTATACCACACTAGTTTGCCAACATTTTTTTAATTTCATTTTTATAGTTACATTTAATGTTGTGCATTTTCCATGTGACAACTTGGACTTGAAGGGCAAATGAGCCAGAAAAATTAAAAAGTAAAAATAAACTAATAAGGAAAAAAAAAAAAAAAAGAATCTTAGTCTTCAATAAATAAAAAAACTGCATCTTTTAATGTCTTCATTTATGGAAGGAGTCTCCAGTACCAGCAAGCTCTATACTGTATTCTGTATGTCAGAGATAAACTTTTAACACGAAATATCATAGCCGTTCTGTTTAATTATTATTATTATTTTTTTAACATTACGTAATTATTTAAATATACAGAAAGAAGGGTTAATGAGAGAACGATTGTTTAGAGCTGCTATAACCTGAAATAACTTAAATTTAACTTTAGTGTTTGTTAATTAATAAAAACTGAAATCCCTGGCAAAATGTTAATGGACAAAAAAAATTCTATGGAATATGCTGTTACAATAAATTATCTTTAAAGTGTCACATCAGTCACCAATGATGTTCCTGAAACATTTAATGTTTTCATGTGTGTTTATTCCTTACATTTTACATAAACAAGTATTGTAAACCCCATAAACTGCAGACTCTCTCCTTGTCACCATGTCATTTGCGTCACCTTTCAGCGACAGCTCTCGCCGTCTCCTCCCAAATGGACTCCACCTCATCACGCTGCTCCGGTTCTGTAGAAAGCTTCGAGGCGGTCTCTCTCGTGCTCTCGTACTCTGGACGCAGCGAGTTCATCTGCGTCTCCAGATCGGACAAGGCACGCATCCTAACAAACACACCAAACACATGAGGCGCTTGTTTAGAAACACGAGATTACAGAGACACTGACACGGCGCTCACCTGCGTTGCACGGCCGGCATGGTGGGCTCCTTGAGCCCCTGCTTCTCTGCCGTCCCCTGCACCTTCCTCAGCTCTGCTAGCAGAGTCTTCTTTCTCATCCCGAGCCCCTTGCTCTGCTGCTCTTTCTGAAGCTCGTTCTGCCGGATGATGAGCTTGTCATCGATGTCCTGGACCTTCTGAACCAGGACCGCCACCATGTCCAGACAGGTCACGGAGCTTCCCTCTTGGGTCACCTCCATCTGGGCTCCACCGAGGAGATGGTCCAACTGCGGCGCCTTATCACTCAGGCTTGCCGCGCCCTTCCTGATCAGAGCCAGCCTGGTCCTGCTGTCTTGCAGCGCCGTCACGTCGGTACAGGAGGCGCTCTGTACAAACAAGATATCCTGATCCAGAGTGCGCAGTGATGCAAGGAAGCGGTCCAAGGCACGAGCTGCCGCCTCGATTTTGCGCACTTGCTGCCGGAGACGATCCAAGCTGGATCTGTGCTTCAGCACCAGCTGGGTGAGAGGGGATCGATCACGTAGGTCCAGGTGGCTCGGTTCCGAATCAAATCGAGAGATGCAGTCCATCGGTGCTTGGATGCTCTCATCCAAGTCCTGTGAAGAACCCAATTAATTCAACACTCTTAGCAGATCATCAGCTCAATCCATCACTAAGATTACTGCTTAAACCTTCTCCTAAATGTTATTAGGACCCTCTGTAAGGGTCGTCTCACTTCCTACCTTAACATCTTTTAGGATATTTGCATTGACCAGCTTGTATCCTTTAACATCCTTGGGTTCTTTGATGAACTTTTCGAGGCGCTCTGAAATCTCTGCGATGTGTTGCTCAATGGAATCCATGAGCTCCAGAGCCGAACCAAGAGAATCAACCCTGTGGCAGAAAGGTTTCATACTGTTAAGACTGATCCGCTCGTCTCCATGTTTTAGTTACAGCTTAATCCATATCTTGTCTACTGGTATCATCAAGTCATTCCTTATAAACAGAACACATACAGCAGGGTGAAGATAAATGATACAATTCAAAGAGTAAAAAAGTAAAAAACTAACTTCTCAGGAGAGCTTCTCCGAAAAAGTGAAAATATGAAATTGATAAGACAACAGATGAGACAAGTGGCAAGAGTCCTACAACAGGTGACTCACATGTGCTCTGTATGTCCACACCTGCTCTGTATAATAGATGCAGCCATAAAAAAAAAGTGTGTTTGAGACGACTTCAACTCTGCGGATTAAAATCAAAGTGAAATATCCTGAGAGCTCCACAAAAATCTCGGCTTCCATTTCCAACAACCTTTCTTTGTGAGACGGGGTTTGTCTGCAGTGACGGCAATGAAAACGAAATTATGGAGCAGACCGGCCGTAAACAATACACTTCGGGTGTGATTGTCTCCCTTTACTACTAGATGGGAACGTCTCATAGCAGGAAAACAAGATCAGGGCTCACTGACTGAAAAATAAAACACTGATTCTGTGTTTTATTTTTATTTTTTTATATATTTATTGCGTGTGTGACCGTCAGTCAATGGGAAACTGCCTTACCTGAAACTGGAACGTGGTGCAAAAAAAGGCTGAAGACCATGGCTTTACACTCTCATGCTTAATCAGATTCTGTTAAAATACTCAGATGATTCTATTTCACCGCCCCTGTTGACTGATAGCGATGACCCCAGCATGCACCAGAATATAATTAACTGGTCAACCGTGTGACATGATAAAAACACAATATCAACAAAACAAACAGTAAGGAAATAATCTTTGGTCACCGTCATGGTTGTTGGCTGCCTCCAGTGATAATTCACAATAAAAGAAGAAAACAAGAGTCTTCGCACAAATACCTGTCAGTCCTCCTCATATACAGTACATATTTCCTCATATGGAATTTATGTGTAAAAAAGTTCAGCACCAAATTCTTTTCCTCCTCAGGCCTACAGTAAATCCTTTCGAGGCATTAATGAGATCTTTCTGTTTTTTAAGTTAGTAATCCAGACTGTCATGTTGTTCTGTATTAGTGCTTGGTTTATCAATCTTTCATCGAAACTCAAATCAAAGCTGTTCTATCAGGTCTGCTTTTGTTCGACGATCACAGGCCATCCTTTAGAAGCACTGCAGAAGTCAGGACGTTGCACAGATTCATACAGACAAAGCAAAATACAACAAGTGGTGGACCGACTCACCAACAAAATGTCAACCAGCGCTCATACACCAACAACCCCCGAAACTCCACTCATCTCCACGCCTAATCCCATCACGGTGGCTCGTCTGGACAAATATCCAGACGATCTGGCAGAGTGTCAATTCCTCATTTTGCAGTGCTCACGCTACATTGCTGGACATTTCAACATGAGCAAAAGAGGGGGAAAAAAATCGCTTAATTCATCAACATGCTCAGCAATAAAGCTTGAAAAGCAGTGTGGAATAAAGGTGAGGAAAAAAACTCTCTCTCCTGAACACTTCCTGGAAAGCGGGTTTTTGATCATTCACCAGAAGGGAAGGAAGTGAGCGAGCACTTGGTTACAATACAGCGAGGAAAACAAAGAGAGGCCAAACACGCTCACAACTTCCGCACTCTCGCCGCGGGTAGCGAGTGGAATGAACCTGCGCTAAAAGGAGTGTATCGCCGAGGACTAAATCCTAGAATCCTCAAAGAGCTGAGATGATAATGTCTCATTTGATTAACTCATTAATCTGACAATCAAACTGTCAAGAAAATCATATTCCATCCAGGAACATTACAATAAAATTCCCAACTGGGTCCCAGTGCAAACCAACTGGAAGATCAAGGACAACTGTGGGAGAGATGAACCGCCACCAGAGAGAGCAATTGTGCACAGCTCACCACCCTGTACAGCTGACCAACAGACAGCAAAAGAGTGTCGAGGAGAAAAAAAAACAATTACTTGCCAGAATCCCGCAGTGAGTAAGACAGTAGAAAATGCTCCTCTCCTGATGTTCATTAAAGTGGGACTAGAATTCTCAAAAAAATTGTTTCTGAATGTCCGAAGCAGGAAATTTCACAAACAATGACCTCGCCATCAGACACGGCATTCCATTAACCCCCCCTTTAAGCACCTGCTTTTGATTGAAGCATTGGATGAAGAACCCATTTGAGGAGGATCTGTAACACACAGCACTTCACAACTACAGTATCACTCACCGGGGGAGCATTGCATCAGGAAAACCTCTCCTTCCTCATCACAACCACTAAGTAATTCTGAGGTTTCCCCTGAATACAAAAACATGACTGCCGAATATTATGGAAGGAACAGGAAATCACCCAGCGGTCTGAAGAACAATGCATGCTTAAACCCACCCTCTGTCCACCTCCACTGAAAGCCCAGAAACAGTTACATAGAAGGTCATTCCTCAGGAATATAAAATGTTCAGCAAGACATGCACTGCCTACAATCTGATCAGAATCTGTGAAGCAGATAAAAGGAAAACGACCTATAGCACCACATCAGGACACTTTGAGTATTGCGTAACATCCTACTGTATAGACTATCAGCCCTTGTAGTAATCCAGAACTTTATAAATACTAAGAGAAATGCTGGGAAAATATGTCATATCTTACATTAATGATATCCTGATCTACTCGAAAGATTTAAAGACCTATTTCCGTTAACTTGTCTCAGAAACAGTCACCTCTATGTTAAAGGTGAAAAGTGCGAGTTTCATTTTAAGCAAATTGACTTCTTGGGTTATATTATTGGCCAGGAGTGCGTACAGATGGACCGAGAGCAGGTATGAGCAGTAAAAGACTGGCCCACCCAAACATCTATGAGGGATCTACGGCGCCTCTTAGGATTTGCGAATTTCTCCAGAAGGTTTATTAGAAACTTTAAACTCGTATCACAGCACCACTCGGGTACCTGCTAAAAGAAAACTCAAAAAGACTGAAATGGAACCCGGCAGTCCAACAATCCTTTTCACATTTGGAAGCAGCCTTCACATGGGCACCCATAATAAAGCACCCCAACACTTCTAAACCATTATAAAGTAGATGGCCCAGAAACCGGTGTAGGAGCAATACTTCCACAAAAATCTAACATCAAAGAAAAACTACAACACATAACGTTGAGTTCTAAAAAAAAAATGAACAGAATCGAGAATTATTCACCACGAAACTGGCACTGGAAGAGTGGCATCATTGCCTCGAGGGAGCAAAGCGTCCATGTATCATCTTCACAGAACACCAGAACCTGGAATACATAAAAACTACCAGGAGAATGAATGCACGCCAGGCCCGATGGGCTTTGCTTTTCACCAGATTCAACTTTGTACTGTCCTACCGGCCGGAAGACAGATGCCCTATCACAAATCCACAACACTCCTTCCCCAAATACGGGAGAGAACAAAATAATTCCATAGACATCTTAACTGCATTTAAGTTTTTACCACCACATGATGCACGCTAAAAAACACTGTGCTAGAGGCAAAACCTGTGACTCTGGGACTGAAATAAAGTTCAACATGTACTTTTTAAGAATAATACAGAACTTCTGGTCTAAGGAAGACAATAAGATCCAATAAAAATGAGGATAAGAGAGAGGTGTGACTCCTCAGCTAGCTCTGAAAGAAGTAATTTACAGTTACAATTTGATTATACATATCTTACTCTATATCTCTTTTATAACCTTTATTTATCTGTTTTTTTTTAACAAGTAAAATAATTTGTAGACCAAACAAATCCACATCAGTTCTGATTAGACTCCAGAAAAGGCATCATCAGCTTTAAGTCTGAAAATAAAAATAACGTGTATATCATTGCTAGCAAAAAGTACCTGTAACACAGCAACTTAAAGTAACTACATGAAGTCTTACTGTATATATCAGCCTTGTGTAACAAAGATGAAGTGAGGGTACACAACAGCGCTAAAGATTATTTACGAGTCTCTCCAGCAGTTTTTCTATGATGGTAAGATGTAGAAATGTGGGTTAAATCTGTATTTTTTTTCCAGTGTACCTTCTCTGCAGCTGCGCTCCCTGCTCTCTGTACTTGACCGTGAGCTCGGCTCGGTCCTGCTCCACCGCTCTCTCATTGACCTGAGAACACTGTGAGCACTGCGCCTCATACTCCAACCACAAACACCCCGTCTCGTCCTGCAAAGCCTGAAACATCGAAACATATACAGTACAGGGAATTTTCTTCTCAATTCAATTATAAGGGTTTTGTGCGCTGCACCTTTAGTTTATGAGCTCCGCCTTAACACTCTCTTTTTTTCCTGATACAGTGGGAGTTTTCATAAAAGACAATCATACAATCACCTACAGAATGTAAGCACCAACACACACAAACACCATATTTTTGCAAACAAACAAACAAAAAAACTGTAAACTGCTATCATGTGTTTCTTACCTTAAGTTCTCGGAGCCTCTTTTGCAGGTCTGTGGCCGAGGCTGACCCAGAAGGCCGATCTCCCAGCATGTTCTGTTCGTTCCTATTCAGCTGAGCTTGCAGTGCAAACCTGGAACTTCTGTACCTGGAATTTAAAAAAATAATAAAGAATACTTTTTACACAACTTTTTAAACTGCCTTTGTCAGATGTATTCAGACTCAACACATACTCAAAAAAGTCTCTCTCTCACAAACAAATTTTTCAATGGCCTTTAAATTAACCACAAATTGCAATAATATGCTATTGCTGTGTCACTGTTTTGACAATCTTATGCAACATCACAACACTTATTTCCATCCCGGGTTGCATTTACTGCTTGTTAGAGCTCTTGTACGACTCTGCTGACAGGAAAATCCAATCACCGTCCCAAAGTCTTTTAACAGGGATGACACTGTGGTGTGGTGGCCATGTGTGAAAAACATTCATGTCCTAAGACACAATCTTTCACAATTTTAGCTCAATGAATCCGGCAGTGTCATGCTGGAATACAGCCGTGTTATCAGGGAAGAAAACACTTAGATTGATGTGATAACCTGGTCATTCAGTACATTCAGGTTGTCAGCTTAATTCATTTTATTCCCACATAATGTTGATGAGACTAGACCTGAGCAACTGAAGCAACCCCGGATCATAACACTGCCTCCAGAGACTTGTACAGCGGGCACTATGCAGCAGGGTTCTTACCCAGACACACTCATCACTCTGGAATAAGCTCAAAATCCAAGCATTTAAGTGATTTGTGATCATGGTTATTTTTTTTACTACACCCCAGGTTTTCCAAGTATTAATAATTCATTGGTCAGTTCATAATCCAATTTCAATAACTTCATCAATCTTCTTAGTTGTCTTAGTTACAATCAAATGATCTTATTAAGTATTTGCTTATTTAAATCTAAACAGTTTTTTTTTTTTTACCAGGCCGTGTATACAGTATATACAGGCCCATTTAGAGTAGTATATATTATCCACCTTTACTAATGTTAATGAACTGATTCATCAATATAAACAAATAGCACCATGAACAGCTAATCATCCTTGAAAGAAAACATTAAGGTAGTCGTTTCACTCTACCTGTCCTCCTCTGTGCTGATCTGCTTCAGTATCGCTTTCTTCTCAACAGTTTTTGGCCGTTGAGCTGAGACAGGGAAAATCTACAACAAACGTGTTTCGACATTAAGTACAAAATAAAGAGGTGGGGGGGGGGGGGGGCACAATCATGGCCTAAACAAACATCCAACATTGTATCTCTTCACACGTACCTCTGTAGTGATTTCCACAGGTTTCTGTGGAAGGGTAGGTTTCTGCTGAGATGTCTGTATGGTCTCCTCTACAGTCGCACTGACGTGTAGTAGCAGAGAACACAAGCGTCAACAGAGGAGCGTGCGAATTGAAAAATTATTGCTGATGTGTATGGTTCAGCCATTTTTAGTAGAATCTAAATGCTATGCTAAATGCTATACATGATAAATATGTATTTCCTTTCCTCACCCAGAGTCTATTGGCATCATGTCCTGATCTCCACTAGACGGACACTGGATGGCAGCGAGTGTCGTCTCAGATTCCCCGGGCTGAACCTGTGCCAGCCTGTTGGCATCTTCTGGACTCAATGTCGCACACAGCTGCTTAAGGGCCTCCAGCTGTTGTTCAGCCGGAACTAGACTGCTCGAGGCAGAGAAGCAGGCCTGGGGGTGGGGTACAAGCAAAAAACTCCAACATAAGAGCTTAAAAAGTAATTTGAGGAATGTGCTTGAAGTGTTTAAAGAAGAATAAAAATCTATTCCAAAGGGCAGAGGGTCCTAGGAGTAATACAACGATTTGCAATGTTATTGAAAACAGGTAATTGGAAAATATTTAACACTAAGGTGCAACAGTAACTCCAGTTTATCGCTGCACGTCACAGCTGATTATTTTCCAATATTTTTACATCACATATATAAAGTATATATATATAAGTATATAATTTGTTTGTGAAGTCTGAGAAACAGGCCATGCCGTTAGATAGAATAAAAGACTTAAGGGTCCTTGTTTGTTAAAATGTGCTGTGAAATATGGTTAGAGTGCAGATAATTCATGTTCACGCCTGGGAATTAAGGAGTTAATAAAGTACCATATGTTAATAAATTAATACAATCACTATCAAATTGTATCGATATAATGCTAAATCGCATACAGAGGCCAACGCACATCCTACCTCCCACTGAGTTCTGACAGACTGAGTAAAGAGCTCCAGGTCTTGAAGCTGAGACGGGGTACAGAAAGCTTCCATTCCTTGTTCAGCTTTCAGGAATTCCTTCAGGAGTTCAAGATCAAATAATTCCTGAAATACATTCATACACGTTATTCAAAATCTGGTCCACCAGTATACTCGTTTGAAGGATGAATAACATGGGCAATTTGTATTATTCTGAGGTTGGAATAAGCTCTTTAGTTTAATAAAACTCTTTCATGATTTATTTAAAGATAGTCTACAGAACACATTTGTTTAAAAAGCACCTGTTTCTGAGTTGCCTTCTTGCCCTTGAATATGCTGATAGCCTCTAGAATGTGCTCTTGAAGGCAGCGCCTGGCATCTTCATATTTGTTTTTCGCCAATGCCTCTGCCTCTGAATAGGCCTGGGGAGGAGCCTGGTCCTGAGCTGGAGGTTTAACCTGAGCTAAGTGCTGCTGGCGTTCCTCTTGCACTTGGGACTGTGGCTTTTCTAAAACTTGTACCTGAGACGGCATCTGAAGAGTTTGACTGGGAATATGAACTTGAAATAGAGCCTCAGTCCTGTTTTGTGACCACTGATGATATTGAGTTTGAGGTTGCTGTGGAGCAGGAGGTCTTATAGGAGCCAGGGCTGGAAGTTTCGCTTGAGTAAGGGCCTGCTGTTGGGGTTGCTCCTGCTCTGGTAACTGTGGCTTTTGTAAAACTTGTGCCTGAAGTTGAGTTTGGCTCTGAATCTGAACTTGAAATAGAACCTCAGCCCTGTTTTGAGGCCTTGGCTGTTGATGAGTTTGAGGTTGTGGTTGAGCAGTACCTTGGGGTCTTGCAGGAGCCAGGGGAGGAGGTATGACCGGAGTAATTGCCTGTTGGGGTTGTTCCTTCCCTGGCAGCTGAGGTTTTGACTGCAGTGACTGGCTCTGAAACTGAACTTGAAATGGAACTTCAGGCCTGTTTTGTGGCCATGACTGCTGTTGAGTTTGTGGCTGCTGTGAAGCAGGACGTTGAGGTCTTACTGGGGCTTGGGATGGTGGTTGGGCCCAAGGTGTGTGGGACATTGTTTGAGGCACGATTTTCATAAACTGTATTTGGGATTGTGGCTCTAGTTGCTTAGACCATTGGACTTGTGGGTATTCAGACATCTGAATTTGTGGGTAACTGTGTCTGACCATGTAGGATTGTCTATCTGGCTGCCAGTGCTGCGATGGTAGCACTGACTGAGCTGTGCTTTGATGGCTTAATTGTGAATAAGGTTGGCCTGGCGGTTGAGAACTAAATTGGGCCCCAGGCTGACCCTGCGGCTGAGGACTGGGGAGACCCTGCGGCTGAGGACTGGGGAGACCCTGCGGCTGAGGACTGGGGAGACCCTGCGGCTGAGGACTGGGGAGACCC
>JAOVVA010000041.1:1520661-1539408 GCA_028565275.1 Leiocassis micropogon
TAATAATAATAATAATAATATCACTGATTACATTAAAGATCAGCAGATTATTTTTAGCTTTAACCTTTTAAATATTTCTACAAACTCTTTAACCGTCAACGATGGGCCGCCTGCTATAAATGTATTGCGTCCTTAGGGTGTGCAAACTTTTGCACTCTCACTATACATTTGGTTATTCATATATAGAGAGAGAATTTTGAAAACGAACAGAGAGGATTGAGGGCCTTCCTCATGGACTTTGGATATGGATTTTTTTAATGACTTTTTAAGAACTTGAGCTCAGTATATGAAGCTTGATTTTGCAAAACGATAATTTTTTGAATTATTTATAGCAAAAAAAGAAAAGTGTTATTTTGAACCAAACCTAATTACCAATGTCTTATTTGGGAAAATAAAGAGACATTTTTGTCCTAACATTAGCACTACCATTCTGCAGAGAGACTTCAGCTAATGTTCATGCTGACAGGAGCCGCGGCTGATGCTACACCCCGGGAGTGATCACCTACAGCTAGAGAAATGTCACGATCGGTGGAGGCTGTGCTCGTTAAAGGGAAAGATGGGGGCTGAAAGAGCTCCGGATCTCACTCTGAGAGTTTATTTTTAGAAATGAAGATCACTGAAATACCTAATATCTGTAAATTAAAGCAAAAGACTTGTGGTTTAATCTTCTTACACACACACACACACACACACACACACACACACACACACACACACACACATATCTCTGCTCATCCTAAGGAAAGGCTCAGAAACAGCCCTTATGCTCTGAATTGCTAGCAACCTGCCTGCAAATCTGCTGTTTAGTCCAGCTCTTATAAAATACATGGAGTTTACTACGATTTAAGAATTTGGTACCAGTACAACAGATAATTCATGCAGTTATCCGATCAGCCAATCATGTGGCAGGATGGAACTATGAAGATAAGATAAGATAAGGGGCAATCACAAATACAGTATCTCAGTAGCTACGTTTATACGGACAATATTTCCTGAATCTGATAAAAATCATTCTGATTAGAGATTCTAACTCAAGCGTTTACATGGTCACTGATCTGATAAGATGTGTGTTTACATGCCCAAAGCGTTTAATCAGAATATTACAATTTTTCAGTGCAGCTCTGAAGCATTTGATCTGACAGAAATAAAACAGAAGATAAAAAAGAAGAAGCATTTTATCCCACTGTTAGGCTGTTAGGTAAGTTTAGGCTTCACAACTTTTCCGACAAATCCCGTTGTTATGATTGGTTAAAAGCAGAAATGGTAATCGCCATGGATCATGTGATACGATATCATCACGATACCCAGGTGCTGTTTCAATTTGTATTTCGATCCAATGAATATCTTCTAAATTTATTATTATTTTCTAAATCTCCCGATTGGATATATTGGACTGTTACAAGTCTAAACCAACATCTATACATATAATAAAACTGTAAAGTGGGCGTGTCGTAAGATGAGTAACAGAACACATCAAGATGTTTTTTGGAATTTTTGTCTGTCTGTTTGTCTGTTTGTGCATGCATCACGTAAAAACTACTGAGTTTTAATAAGGTTTTCACAGGTGTGTCTGCCCGAGCTTGAAGTAATATATATGCTTCGTTTCACTGCAATTGGCCACAAGTAGAGAAGATATTCGACTTTAAATTTAAATGGTAAAATCATTAGTTTTTAAAATTCAAGTCAAAACAGGTTCAACAGGTGCTGAACGCCTTTTTATTTAAATATGCTTATGAATGTGCAACTAAATTTCATGCGAATGAAGTCACGAGCACATCTAGTAACAAATAATTAATTCCTACATGTGAATAATTCGCTCCTTCCTGTGTGACTACTTTGGTGTGCGCCACCTTTAGGATTATTAAGGAACTGCAACATTTTACCACCTCAAAAGCGAACACAAAAATTTATTAAGAAAAGGTTATTTTGAAGTCAGCGTGACAATACATAGAAAGAATCATAAAAGAATCGCGATATGTAACTGAATCCCCCCTCTCTCATCCATGATTGGTCAGATGCTTTACTACGTGACAAATGTGAGCCAATCAGTGATCCTGCTTCAACCAGAGATCCAAGGGATGAAAATCAGAAGTAAACAAGGTGGGAGAGAAAGTTGTTTGTTTTCACAGAATTTGCACAGAACAACAAGATACAGTCAGATTAAGTGTTTACACGATTTATATTTCCCTACTGAATGGATTTTCAAAGTTTAACACCGCATTTTTATCAAGCTTGGGTGCATATTCCCATTATTACTGAAATATTAATATTAGTCCATGTAAATGACTACAACCATGGCTGGTTTGAATACTGCAGAAACTCTTGAGTCTCTAGGTTTTAAACCAAAAACAATCCAGTTCTAGGAGTGGAGCAATTTAGTTTTTTAACTGGTAGGCTATGGCAACTCAAGTAACCACCCTTTACAATCGCGGTGAGCAAAAAAGCATCTCAGAACGAAGGCAAACTTGACACCAAAAGCTCCTGAACCTATCGCTTTCTCTTGCCACCTTGACACACTGTTGATTCAAAAGACCAATGCTGAAGCGACCTACGCCCACTGACCTCGTCCACGTTCTCGAAAGCGTTGATAATGTCGTAAGGCAAGCAGGAGAGCAGGTCTATCACAAACCAGGTCTTGAGGTAATTCATGCGGATCAGCTTGGGATCGGAGATGACCTCGCCCCCGGGCCCAACGAACGTGGTGTGGAAGTTGAGCACGATGTCCACCAGGAAGATGACGTCCACGACGCTGTCCAGCACCAGCCAGGTGACGTTGTTCTGCTTGGTCTTGAAGGAGACGTTATAGGGCACCATGATGGCCGTGTAGAAGGTGAGGATGAGGATCACCCAATCCCACGTGGTCTTAAAGGTGCAGTAGTGGAGGATGATGTGAGGAGGTGTCTTGGGAGCTTCCTGCTTGTATTGAGGCAGGATTTCTGAACCGAGCTGAAGAACCTGAGAGCAGAGAGGATTCTTATCACTGATGCACAGAAACGATAAAGGGGAAGAAAAAAAACATGGGCGAAGTGAACAGATGGAGCGCAGGAGAAGCATGTGTTATAAGCAGGGATGTAGTGTGAGCATCAAAGCATTGTAACTCACCAGATTACTTGTGAACCTACTCATCGTTAATGAAAGACCAAACGTTATAACAAAAATAATAAGCAATGTGAACTCTCACAAGCCACAGAAAGGAAGCCTTCTTTATTCCCTCCTTAAAGGGGCTGAAAGATAACTCCAAGAGCTCACACACATCAGAAAGGTATAAAAGTTCACCCAACCATCCTTTTTTTTTGGTAACAGAGTCAAACAGGGACAGAGACAAAGTGTACATTATTAATGTCAGTATCTGCCAGCGAGGCCTAGGAGATGGAGATAATGTGTGAAAGTGCGGGCTGAAGAAAGCCGTGTGTGATACGGTTACACTAATGTCCTTGTGTGTGTATGTGTATGTGTGTGTCTGTGGCCTCTGTTACAACTTTGTCCTTTGTAGCTTTGTTTGCATGCGGGGGTGTAAGACAATGCTGTCAGTGTGTGTCCGTAGCATTCGCGCATAAAAAAAAGAAGGTTGATTATTTTCTTAGAAGAACAGCTCCATAGCTAACGTTCAGCGCGAAGACACGCTATCTCAGAACCGGTAACTGCTAACTGCTGACCTAGACCTTCTTTAGAGCTAGGATAGCTGCATAGCGCTAACTGCTAGTGGCTAGCATAGCCCTCCATAAGAGCTGAAGGGTAATCAATAGAGTAACCCTTTACTCTTAAGAGATGAAGAAGGCTAGATGATCCTTATTTACTGCAGCTCTTAAAAATGAACCGGGGCAGAACTGGGGCGGAGTTGAGCAGAGGTGGGCGGAGCTGAACCTCGCTGGCAGATACTGTCATTAATACGGTGTGATAAGGCTCCGCTGTATAATGGCTGACTCTGCACTCTGACCCCAGGCCACTAACAACGCTGGGGTATGTGAAGAATAAAGAATTTCACTATGCATATATAATTTATATGAATAATGTATATGAATGACGGCTGAAAAAAAAAAATGAAAATGTAGGGGCGGTAGTGGTTCAGTGTGCTAAGGCTCCGAATTACAGATCGGAAGGTCGATGGTTCAAGCCCCAGCTTCGCCAGGTTGCCGCTGTCAAGCACTTGAGCAAGGCCCTTAACCCCGCCTTTTCTGTGGGTGCTGTATAGACCCTGCGCTCTGACCCCAGCCTACTAACCAAAAAAATAATAAATCTGGGATATGCGAAGAATAAATAATCTGAAGGTGCATTAACTTATATATGAAATGAAAAAAGAACTTATATATACTGTAGCAGGGGAGGGTTTCTTGGTGTATGAGGTCACAATAGGGGGAAAATCTAATTTGCTTGTTTAGTGCACTCTCTTACTCACTCATCATCTATACCGCTTTATCCTGTATTTAGGGTCGCGGGGACCTGGAGCCTATCCCAGGAGGCTTAGGACACGAGGCAAGGTACACCCTGGACAGGGTGCCAATCCATCGCAGAGCATACACACATACACACACTCACACACTACAGGCAATTTGGGAACACCAATTGTCTTTGGACTGTGGGAGGAAGCTGGAGTACCTGGAGGAAACCCACCAAGCACGGGGAGAACATGCAAACTCCATGCACACAGAGACGGGAATCGAGCAAGGAAATAGACAAACAGCAGGAAACAGACAAACAGCAGATTTTTTATTTTATTTTTAATTTTGAGACTCACCTCAGCGAGTCGGGACGTTTTGTGGGAGCTGACCTCAGGCTTGCTCATGGGAGCCAGCTGCTGGATGGTGGTCCGACTGTTGGTCAGAGCACGAGTGAGCCTGGCGAACTTACCCCAGCCTAAGAGAGGAAACGAAATATAACATCACAGCATGTGACGACCGGTGGAAATCAGATTCTGACCTCAGCCATGCCTTCTGCAGTAGCTCTCACAGGGTCAGAACTTGACTACTTTACCGCTGCTCTGTTCCACCTTCTGAACCTGGAATAATCTAACAGATGCCAAATTCAAGATGAATTAACACAAACGCGTCTGACTCGTATAGGCAGATCCAGGGAAAAGAAATTAAAGTGAAAATATCTCCATGCATCTTCAGTTCTGCCAAAGACGGCGGCCATTTATGACTCAGCAAACCAGAGGAAGTTGTTGCCTGGATGAAACCTTACAGACCTACAGTATCCTACAACATTAGCTGAATATTTTTTGGGTACGTGGTGCTCTGTTGAATGGACCCATGGGTATCATGGCATGTTTCAATTCACATTTACGCCTTTCCCTCTGACCACCTTGCTTTTTAAAAAGATTTTGTTTTTTCGCTGGATGGAATGGGAGGCACCTTGGCACTGAGTCAATAATAAGGGAAAAAGCGATCACCTGCAGTGTAGACCAGCAGCAGACCAAAAGAAGTCCTGCCTTTGATGTAACCCTCCATCACTTCATACCTCATGAATGATTTAAGAAGAAGTTCTGAGAAAAACTCCAAGCAAGACAACATACTTGTTAAGTTCCACTACAAGCAGGAGAGCTCATGGTTTTGACTGGGCTGGATACCACTCGTTTGATACTAGTAGTCATATTTATCAGATATTTCTCAATTGAAAAATTTAAACGTATTTATTATGAATTATACAACAGTTAGCACCACCAACGGTGTGTGTTCCCCTTTGGGCAACCATTTGCTTTTGCTCCAAGCAGTTTTCTTATTTCCAGTCTTCCTATGTAACATTCAGATCATTGCTTAGTCTTCACACTGACGAGTCACATTGGAGCCAGCAGAGTTTCATCTTTAGGTGAAGTTTAAACCTGACTCAGTAATAGTTTATTAAGTACAGCTCAGTTATAAAGGTGCCCATTGATTTTCTCAGAGTGATGTATTAAAGATTTATAAAATCCCATTAAATCCTACCTTCTCTGTTTATAGTTACAGAAATCCATGGCTCCAAGTCTAGACCTGAGAAATGTTTGAGACTCAAAGCAAAGATGCCGGACTTGCAGGAGCTTTATAAGAGTGTTCGTCAGTTTCCGGGATTTTTAGTTTTTATGTTGTAAGTGAGTTCTAGCCAAGAATCCAAGAGTTGATATGAAAATCTAAATCAGTCTACATGTACGGGGGGGCGTTCAAGTCAAACCGGGACTTTTAATTGTGGACTGAATAACAAAAAAACAGATATGAGAGTTAAAAACTCTCTTAATTTCTCTATACTGTATAATCCGCTGCTTCACTAACACACTTATCTCAACAATAATCAGACTGCCTTCTTGACGTCTGAGAAACTGGCCTCCCAGGAACTCCTTTAATGACCCAAATGTGGAAATGTCTCCCAGCTAAGTTCCTGTAATGTGCCATTCAATGTGGTGAATGATTGTGTGTACAGTTCCCACAGACAGATGCGTCTCTTCTGCAAGATACAAATTATCAGAACGTGTATTGCCATAAAAAAAAAATACAACAACTCATAATTCCAGGTTTAAGCTAGACAAAACATAATATTTTCAGGGTGTGGTCTAAAGTTTGAAAGAAGAATTGTATAAAATAATTTAGATGCTATTGTGGAGTTCGCAAACTTTAAATACCAACCATGTCTTTGTCTGGTGGGATTACATTTTTTGGAGACAAAATCCAATTTAAACAGGGAATACTGCTGCACATTGAACACTATGTTAAAGTCACATGGACACACGCACACACACACACACACACACACACACACACACACACACGCTAGGTTCTGAATTAGAAGGCACGCAAACTGTTCTAAAAGCCTCTTAAAAAAAGTGCTGTACTTTACAAGAAAGTACAATACCTGTCATCTGACTCATCAAAAAGACCGAGAGGGAGATTTGCTACAAAAGCCCGGAGGCGTGTACGTTGCACTGGACCAAGCTTAACACGTACTCACACACACACACACACACACACACACTCCGCACGCTTAACTGTATCCCAGAACACAGATCTACCCTGATGTATTACGTAACTGAAGGTAAAACAGCGAGTCTGCGAGCGCCTCGGGCTGTGCGATTCATTCACTTCCACACACGGTGCTTAATGGCTCGCACCACTAATAAAAATGTCTCTACTCTCCTTTCGCACACTCTCAAAGTTTAAAAAGGGAAAGAAAGAAAAAAGCAACGCTTGTGCGCGTGTCAGGAAAATCCATGTTTCGTAGCGAAGGAAAAATCCTGTCTAACCCGATCTACACAACAGCACCTCATGTGTGTTTGTTCCTACTGTCTTTGTGCTGATGTCACAACTGGGAAAAGAAAACAAAATAATGAAAGAGTTGCTCAGGAACGATTTTCTGACAAAGTGCGGCCATGTGCAGAGCCGTGTGTGTGAGTGTCTGAGTCACATGCTGAACTGGAGTCCATGAGCACCAGGCACCACAGGGGGCTTAGAGGAGGAGTAGACACGCATGTGGTCATGTGTGTCTGCATACGCGTGGGTGTGTGTGTGTGTGTGTGTGTTGGATGTCTATTTGTGGAAGATGTTTACATGAGTTTGAGTGGTCTGATACTGTATTATTATCAAGCTTTTCCCACATTCCTGAACTTTTTGCTAGAGCGCACCGAATCGTCCCAAACTCTTGATGGCTCTCGGTCGCTCGACTCTATGAAGCCTCGACTACTGTACATCACCTAAAATTACAAAGTCATGCTGAATCTGTCACACTGCAAGAGGAAGACGGAGGGTCACAAACCATCAAGCAAAGCTGAGCTGTTTGCTTTTTTGCAAAGAAAGTGGAATAAATTTACCCAACAGCAACTGGTGGAGAGCCAAAACACATTAAAGCTGTGATTAAAAAAATCAGGGGTTATTTCACCTAATTTTTATTTCCATCAAATACTGATTTATTTATGTTATTTAGCCAAAACACAATTTGTTTACAGATTATTTGCATTTTGTTTTTTTTGAATTATTAAAGCTCTGCAAATACTGCAATGATCTTGGGTTGTTTTAATGTGTTGTGATGATGTCATTTCCTTTAAATATACTGTACTCCCTAAATGAATAAATATAAATAGTTATATTTTGAATTTAGGAGATATATTGTCAGCGGTCATATATTGTCACAAAAAATTTTACAAAACTGTTCATCTCAGCAATACATGCACCTGTAAGACAAAAAACATAAGAAATTGGTCTTTTATTTTTTTCCACAGCTATATATACGTATATGTATATAAACCCTCACAACTTGGTGCCTTGACCCGGATGCTGCACAGACACAGTGATGTCAGTAGTGTTATTTATAAACAGTTTATTTATAAGACAGTTCTTTTTGGGATGTACAGTATATGAATCATTTTTACTGCTGGTGGATGTAATATCATGTAATGATGTTATAAATATTACAGCATTTGTAAGAGCATCTTCCTTTCAGCAAAGGTCTTCGTATAGGAAAATTAATTCGAAGTAACTGTAAATTAATGATAATGTTTCAGTCCTCAGGCTCACCAGTTCATACATTTAAGCAAATTTTTAACGAGGCACCATTTGTACCATATCAAAACCATATATAGCAGAGAACTGAATAGAAATGGAATGAATTCATCATAAATGCTTTAAATATTCTCCATAATCTCCATTATTCTTCACAGTGACCAACATGTAAATACACTGGTACAGTGACGTGCTGTAGTTTTCATCTCTGTGTGTGGTGTGTGTGTGTGTGTGTGTGTGTGTGCGCTCACCTCTGGTGCTCTCATCCTCAATAGGCTGCTTAAATGCGGTGATATCTTTAAACGTGCAGAGGAAGAGCACCACCTTGTCATTCTCGTTTCTGATCGGTGCGATCTGCATGTAGAACCACACCGGAGTTCCTGGAACAGGTCAGAGGTCACGGATCAGAAGTGGAACGCGCCAAAAACAAGCAGGAAATATTTTAAATAAAGATGTGGATCTGTATGTTTGTCCTGCGTGAAGGGACACAGGTTTATCAGTCCCCATTAGGCCCCCACGAGTCCCCATTAAAGTGGGCGTGGCCTTTGATCCTGCCAGTTTCTTTTATGGGTGGTGTTGTGGTTTTGCCCATCAGTCCCAGGTAGGGATGCATGGGCTTTGTTTCTGTCAGTCTAAGTGAAGAGGATGTGGTCTGTGTTCCCATCAGACTCGGTGAAGGGGTGTGGCCTTTGTGACTGTCAGTCCCTTTAAGGTAGGCGTGGTCTAGGTGCTGCTGTAATAAACTTTACAAAAAGCATTGCATCACTGACTCAGGAAAGTCACTAATCATTATCTGAGACTTGTGTGTGAAGTTTGCATGTTTTCCTTCCGGTTTCCTCCCACAGCCCAAAAACATGCAGATTAGGTTAATTTGCGTTCCCAAATTGCTCGTAATGTGTGTGTGTCCTGCAATAGGTTGGCACCCTGTCCAGGGTGTACCCCGTCTCATGCCCTCCTGGTATAGGCTCCAGGACCCCCAAGACCCTGAATACAAGATAAAGTGCTATAGACGACAAATAAATAAATAAAGAATACAAGTGATGAAAGAGACAGCATTTTTATTTTAAATAAAAGCATAAGAACCTTATCTCAAACCCATGCTTTTTTTTTTTAGCTATTGTTGACGTCATGGATGGTTGTGAGCAATAGCTTATGACACTTTCTAACCCAGACATGCGTTCAAAACGTTAGAAATAGCAGTGTATCTGAAATGCCCCGAAACATCTGATGTAGAAAAATAAACTGAAACTCGTTTCTACATGTATTGGCTTCGTTTCACTTCTCAGATAAGAGTTAGACTCGATTTGTCATCTAACCCACGTGTGTCCGAGCCGCCGGCTGCTGCTGATCAGAGACGCATCGAGATCGACATCAGATGTCAAAAGCAATAAGGAGTGAAGCTTCATAATTACTTACTGAAGATTATTACAATAATGATGAATATCCACAGTCAGAACCAACGTGTGTGTGTTTGTCTGTGTGATTGTGAGAGAGAGAGAGAATGAGAAAGAAAAAGAGAAAGAGAAAGAGAGGGATGCAGATGAGTTCACTGGACACTCACTATTCTTTTTGTAAAGCAGCACTTCAAAGCAGTTGGACTCATAGTTGTCGAACGTCTGTCTCACTTTCTCTATGGTCCTCTTATCTGTTAGCTCGCCGTACATAAAGCTAAAGAGAGAGAGACAGAGAGAGAGAGAGAGAGAGAGAGAGTGTAGAAGAAAAGAATTGTAAAGATTTCAAGAGACATTAAGGACAAAAAGACAAGCGAGAAAAAATTACAAAAATATAAAAAGTGCATAAAGTGATAGTTTTTAGTTTTTTTCCCCACTGAATTTAAGGGGGAAACTAATTGTAACGACCTAAACTAAAGGACTAAAACTAAACTAAAGGATAAAAAGTGATATCCACTAGGGGGCAGGTCTGAGCCTGAGTAGTGATTATCATGTAAACTGTTTCTTAAATGTTCCGAGACATGGCGTATTTATCTCTCTGAAATAAAATAGATGTTAATAAGATAAAATAAAATGCAACTTTGTCAAGTTACCAAGAATCCACAAAGCAGAGCCTTCTCTGTCCTGAAGGCAATGAGAAAAATAACAACAACAAAAAAAAACTTACAGCTTAATCTCTGTGTTACGGAGCACTGACACTGGAGACTCCTTCCTCGAAGCCCTACGAGTCAGCGTGTGAGTCGTTACAATAGTAATGATAATATTATAAAATGAGCGTGTCGATATAAACCTGTTTAGAGTGATTTAGAGCTGCACTACTGCCAGATCCGCCGCTCTAGAAAATGAATCAACAACCTTCTGACCAATCAGAAACCAGAAGCTGTGGTGTTTATGATGATGTCTGATCTCATGTTTCTGAAGACAGTTTAACTGCAAAAGTCTCTCGAGAGGAAACAGAATTGACGAGCAAGTCATGCTTACACACACACACACACACACACACACTTAATGTAAATGTACTTCTTGAGCTGTATTTCCAGACATTTGACCCCATATAGAAACACATTCTCTATGGAAACCACACCGGGGTCAATTTTGTTCAAGCTTCCTAAGCAACAATGGAACAGTGTGTGTGTGTGTGTGTCTCTCGTTTTCTCTTTTTTTCTCTTGCTTTCTCACACACACACACACAGCATATATTTACATATGAATAAACTCAACACCCACACTAAAACCCTAACATTTTATATATAAATGTACGCATATACAGTGCCGTGAAAAAGTATTTGCCCCTTCCCGATTTTATTTTTTGCATGTCACACTCCAATGATTCACATCAACAAACTAATTTTAATATTACACAAAGATAACCCAAGTTAATACAAAGTTCTGTTTTTAAATGATGATTTAAAAACAGTATGATGATCAGTAATTTGCCCTCAGTTTGTGATCCCAAGCTCAACCGCACCTGGGTTATGCAGCGGGACGATGATCCGAAACACACCAGCAAGTTTTTTTGAATGGCTCAAAAAAGCAAAAAACAAATTTAAGCTTTTGGAGTGGCCCAGTCAAAGGCCTTAAACAGGTTAAACCCTCCAACGTGGATGAATTAAAACATTTCTGCAAAGAAGAGCGGGACAGAATTCCTCCACAGTGATGTAAAAGCTACCACTGTATTAGGTCTAGGGGGCAATTACTTTTTCACATAGGACCAGGCAGGTTTGGACGGCGTTTTTTTCCCCCAATGAATGTAATCATAGTTTGAAAACATAATTTTGTATTTACTCGGGTTATTTTAGTGTAATTTTTTTTATTTCTTTGATGATCTCAATCATTTAAGTCTGGCAAAAAAAACCCAGAAAATACTTTTTCACAGCACTGTACATTACAGTATATTGACAAATGCACACACACACAAACACACACCTGTCTCAGTTTCCCACCTACAAAACACGAACATATACATGTATAAATACACACCTGTCTAAACCATCTGTCAGGGCCACGTGCACATGGGATCATGTACACACACACACACACACACACACACACACACGAGGCACAGCAGGAAGTAAAGAATAACACATTTCATCAGCTTGTCACTGTAGCGTCATGGAGAGCAGCCACACCGCCTGAGCGGCCTGTAGAGATGAATAAGCGTCACTTAGAGGAGTTTAAACTTTACACAGTTTACAGATCAAAGAAAAGGTTCGGATGGAAAAGAACAAACGCACGATTTCATCTTCACTGCAGCGCAAAACCTTTCTGTTGTCTGATGTTTTTGCTTCTTTAAGCTAACTCAATGTTACTTGAATTATTTCCTCTAAATATTTAACCTCAAACTTGCATCCAGCTCATCAGTGATGTCATATACACACACACACACACACACACACACACAGAGATATGGTTTAGGTTGCACTGAAACTTCCTATCATCTACAAACATGACCTAGGCTTCACCATAAAGGAGGCGGCCATCTTGGAGCTCCAGGCTCCGCCTCCTAAAGTTTGAAGCGTTACTAACGCCCAAACTAGGGGTCACATGATCCTGATGAGGGAAACTCACACAAACAATCTCACACAAACCTTTTTTTTTTTTTAAACTGTTTAATAAAAATATTTAAGCAGTTTAAAATCACTGTTATATATTTACATCCATATCCTGTCAAATGGTTTTCTCCTGCAATTACAGTTTGTGCCGTGAAAAAGTATTTGCCTCCTTCCTGATTTATTTATTTATTTTATTTATTTAAACTTATTAAATTTCATTTATTAAGGGGAAAAAATCTGTACAAACCTGCCTGATGCTATGTGAAAAAGTAATCACCCCCTTTGCTGAAGCATGAACGAACTTGTGATTAGCCACATTTTTTGGACGGCTGATTATAATTTCACTCACCACACCCAGGCCTGATTACTGCCAGACCTGTTGAATCAAGAAATCACGTAAATAAAACCTGTCTGATAAAGTGAAGAACACTTAAAGATCTCACATCATACTGTGAACTATAAAGAAAAAGATGAGAATCAAATTAATTGATATGTAGAAGACTGGAAAGGTTTACGAAGCTATTTCTAAGAGTTTTGGGGGTAATAACTTTTCCCCATCGGGCCAGGCAAGCTTATATCACTGAAATCATCATTTAAAAACTGCCTTGTGTATCTACTCGAGTTATCATTGTGTAATGTTAACATTTTTATGATGATCTGAATCTTTTGGATGTGACAAATATGCGAGAAAAAAATAAAATAAAAACAAAGAAAATCAAGAAGGGGGCAAATACTTTTTCAGGGCACTGTATGTTTGTTGTCCTTTAAAGCTAAATAAGATGCAAGTGAAATCCTTCCCTTTAGATGCTTTAGACGGCTCCGATGATGAACATGAGCTTTCATGCTGCGCACACGCAGGCTACCTGATCCGCACAAATCCGTTTTACAAACTGGGACATCTTTAAAAAGCGTCATACGATACGCAGATTAATTTTTTTGCACCATTGTTTCACACGTTTTGTGTTAAAACTGGGCAGTGAAGTGTATAAACACATCGTGCTGTTGTCTTTCAGTGTATGACTGCCAAAAAAATCCTGGAAGTGTGGAAATGATGACTGGTCACCTAGTTTCTAGGGAATTTTTTTTGGATGAGATAGAACTCTGTTATCTATAAGAAAACTCAAAAAAGCAGACTTTACCGCTAAGGCCAAAAGTTTTGAGAATGAAACAAATTTTAATTTTCATAAAGTCTGCTGCTTCAGTGTTTTTAAGATCTTTGTGTCAGATGTTACTGTTACTGATACTGAAGTGTAATTACTGTACAAGCATTTCATAAGTATAAAAGGCTTTTATTGAGCATTACATTACTTTTATGCAAAGAGTCAGTATTCGCAGTGTTGACCCTTCTTTTTCCAAGCCCTCTGTAATTCTGCTTGGAGTTTGTCAGAATTTGTGGGTTGTTGTTTGTAGAACACTGACCACAAGTTCTTGGGATTAAGGTCCGGGGAGTTTCCTGGCCATGCACCCAAAGTTTCGATGTTTTGTTTCTTGAGCCACTTAGTAAACACTTTTGACTTATGGCGAGGAGCTCCATCATGCTGGAGAAGGCATTGTTCATCACCGAACTGTTCTTGGGTGGTTGGGAGAAGTTGCTCTCGGGGTGTTTGTACTATTCTTTATTAATGGCTGTGTTCTTAGGAAAAATTGTGAGTGAGCGCACTCCCTTGTCTGAGAAGCAACAACACACATGAATGGGTGGACAAAAAAACTTCAAACATTGATTATGTTAGAATGGGCTTCTCCATCAGTCAGGAGGTGGCACAGAAGTTGATAGAAGTTGCCAGCATGGCAATCAAGAGTTCTTGAACAAGTTAACTACACTGACTCTTTGAAATGTTTGTAATTATACGTCAGTATACCATAGTAACATCTAACAAAAAGATCTAAAAAACACTGAAACATCCAGACATTGTGGAAATGTATATTTGTGTCATTCTCAAAACTTTTGTCCACGACTGTAGATGTTTGAGATAGCTTGTACAACCGGCTACATTTTGGGAAATTTGTGTATTTTAAACCAATTCTATCCTATTATAGGGTTAGGCTTCATGTACCAGCACCTCCACCTTGGGAACGCTGGTGAACAGAGCTCAGCACCAAAACATCAACACGCCATGCACGCGGGACATCAACGAAAAGTATAAACAAGAGCACATGCCCCCTGAGGCAGAGCCACGTCTGAACGTTGGCAGGGAAGGAAATGTTCAAAAGAAAAAAGTAGAGGAGAGGAGAAGAGAGGAGAGGAAAGGGAAAAAACCCCCCAAAAAACTCATGTTGCCATGGAGAAAAGATTCTTCCTCTGTTCGGTACAACAGATTTCCCCAAGGACGTCAGGCCCTCCGGCTCAGTGCTACGTCCTGGCCTCTGAGGAGGTGTCTACTGCTCGAAATGCAACAAACACAAACGCTCTCATGGCTTTCTATTAACTAATAATTATTACTTTCACGCTTCCGGCCGCTGTGTGTTGGGTGTATTGTGCTGGCGCTTCTATCACCTTAAGTGGACCCACAAAACGGCAGCAAAAACACATCAACTTTGGCTTCTGGTTCAATTCATCAGCTCTCTCTACGGGCTTAAATGTTCATATATATTCAAATGATTTAAAGTGCTGGTTAAATTGAAGGGTTCTGATTGGTCAGAAGGTGTTGATTAACTCCAACAAGAGTAATAGAGCGCACGCCACATAAAAATAATGAATTAACATCATTTTGTTATTAACATTTCTTTTCCCCCATGAGGAGACATTTCTTTATCATTAAGGAAGGAGTCTACAGTTCCAGTGATTTGTAATACACACTGTGTATTCATGCCTAAGGTGTGAACCAGTGTGTGTGTATGAAATCCCTAATAAATAACGGAAAAATGTACTTTAAAGTTTGAGATTTACACACTGGACACGACACACACTCTCTCACCTGCACGTGCTGCTCTTCTGCATGACCTCAGCTCTGTGGTATCCCGACAGCTTGCAGAAGCCGTCATTACTGTAGACCACGGGCCACTCCACAATCTGAGCGTTCCCCAGCAGAAAACTCGTCTCTGAGGAAGAGAGAGAAAAAAAAAAGGGAGAGCTCAGTTCCCCAGACAGCTGGGAGCATCTGGATGTCTCCGCCTACTGGAGAGGTAGAAGGAAGGACGGGCTGGGAGGAGACGATGGGGTTAAACAGGGACACACTGGAAAGAATCACGACATCCAGCTGAGCTTAAGTGTCTAATGATATCCCAGGAGTATATCCCAGGAGTTACCTCGATGACCCCGCATAAGACTAAGCAGTTTGTGAAGGTGACATACAGACAGCACCAAACATCAACGATCAAGAATCAATACCGGGGATAAAAAAAAACAACCATTAGGTCACATGCACATCATATGTCAAAGTAAACCACTACGCCACCATACCGTCATAATTGGTTGTATAGATGAACTGTACTTTTTTTAGCCAATGCCAATTTTCGATTTCCTTTTTAAAGTCTGACCTGCCAACATCGATTTTGGCCGATTCCAGTTTTATAACTGACAGCAGACACAAACTATTTTTTTTTTTACTTTTCTTTAATGGACAAAAAAAGTTTAGAATAAAACATGGACTATATTAACTAGCCTTTAAATATTTTCTTTAAACCTGCACAAGGCTCATATACTTTTTGATCAACAGAATAAAGATATTAGTACAAACAGTACTGTGCAAAAGTCTTGACGCCCTTATTTTTTTGTATTTTATTTCCAAAGAGACAGATTTTCTTGAGGGACTTTTTTGCCTCTCGTTATTTTCAGTCCAGTCCCTATACCCGAGCAGTTCCATAGAAATGTTTTTTGTTTGTGACCTACGAAGAAGGATTTTACACAGAAAAATTATAAACATCTAACTTAATGATGACCCAGTGAGAAACAGGTGCAGATGATGACAGATGATCAGGTCGGTGATTAGTTATACTGCTGATGCTGATGCTGATTGGGTGGAACAGACGAGAGGGGAAATGAGGTCGCTGCTGAGGTTGTGACATAAACAACCATTTTTTAATTGCATCTTAAGGCACTCGCCAGCCTGTCGCAGTAAAATCATTTGTTCCTGTTTCTTCAATTTAATCTACATCATTTAATTTAATTTAAACAGAAGAAATGACAGGGGTTCTCAAGACTTTTGCACCTTTAGATGAACCTTTAATTGTATACTGTTTTACAAATATCGATGTCGCTCATTTATTCCTTACTTTTAAGAACAATTACAGTAAACTCTACAGTTAAATTAATTGCTTATTGTGAGTGTGAAGGTTACTGTGAACTGATACACCTGGGTTTGATCATCTTGAAGAGCGATTACTTAAATTCTGTAAAACAATTCAATATTCCAAACTGAGCGCATGAAGTACTGTAGGTGTCTGTGTGCTGATGCATGCAGGTCTGAGATTTTAAATGTACCTATTATTTTGCCAGTAAGTTAACTGTTATTAAAAACTTGTTGAAATGCCACGCGTGTGCTGTTAGGGGGCGAGAGGCAGCACTGCTGATTGGGTGACGTCGTGCTGATTGATGTGCGAGTGAACCCCTCCTCTCCTTTTATTTTAAGTAACTTAATAGTAATTTAATTATTTATGATTTTATTGCTCTGGTTGTTATTGTTCATATTTATCTTTTGAAATTACAAGGGTTTTATGTTATATATACGGTACTTATATTTTAAACATAATACTGTGAACTTTGGCTTTAAAAATCAATGCTTTTCCTTTTGCATATTTTTTCATTGGTTTCAGGATATTTATAAGGCAATGCTGATGAATAACAGTATGAGAGGCTCACAGCAAATCTTTGGAGTTTTAGTTACCTGTATATCTAAGAGAAATCGGTTGATGACTGGTTATGGTCGATCAAATAAAAAAATTCTTAAAAATGTCCAACTTTCTATCTTTGCATCTCTAGCATGAACAAACCCAAAATATCAAACCACTACAGCACATCAACAAATCATAAAATGCAACAGAATCTTAAAAACAAATCTGAAAACGCAAAAATAAATCTGAAAAACAGCAAAGCAGAAAATGCAACAGAAAACGTAACAAGTTACAAAATGTAACAACAAATCGTAAAATACAACAGAAAAACTTAAAATCAGAAAATGCAAAAAATAAATAAAAATCTAAATGAATACCAACAAATAAGAAAACACAAGAGCAAATTTACAAACAAACCAACAGACAGAAGAAGCACAGGTTTTGACTGTAATTGGGTAAAGGGTTATTTTTGGTAATTCCTGCTGCGATTAGTTTGTTACGATGTTTGAATATACGCAATACAACACCAAGGAAAAGTAAATCTGCACCAAGTCCAGCTCTCATTTTAAACTTGCAGCAGATGCCATTAGCTTTTACTAAATATGCAAATGTCTCTTCCAGATGGGAAAAAAATGTTTGGAAAGGATGTTGTGCAAGGGTGTCTGGTCATCTAAAAAAAATAAGAAGAAGAAATATTTGTTCTCTGAGCTAAAGACTGACCTTGAACAGACTGAGCAGGCGTCCGGAACACGAATTTACAGCTGGCACGAACTTTGGGTTGCTAATTTGTTCCTATTTGGTTCCTCACTTGTTTTTTGTTGTTGTTTTTTTTTTTGGAGGTAGAGCAGTACTGTTATAGAGCGGTCTACATGCTGTCTACATGCTGTCTACATGCTGTCTACATGCTGTCTAAACGCTGTCTTCAGCTGGCCTTTAGTCAAGTGGTTTGTGTGAATGCAGCAAAAACATCATCACTGTTTTTAAAGCAATATAACAAATCCATCATCTTTTTGCAGGAACCACATGAAATCAAGGTTGAACCCTGAAGTGAGCTCGACTGTGACCCACTCTGCCTGAATCAGCCCTCTCGTTTGGAACAGACTATAATGACAAGCCACAATGTTTTACAGTTGGATAATCAGGCAGCGCTGCAAACAAGGCTCACCGTGTACCTCGTTTTTTATTATTGAGTAGCAAAAGCGTCTGCAGTGCCGACATTAATTTATCAGAGCATGATTAACCCAGCCAGGAACTCTAAAGCTGGACGAGGGGACGTGATATAGTTTTAACAACCTTGCGATGATGGGGCGATGTTGCTTTTGCAAGTTAAAATGATTTTGATAAAAAAGAGACGCTGAGATTACGTTAAATAAACATTGCAAATCCAACCTCGAAACAACAAAATTGTAATCTTTTTGTGGAGCATTTATAAATAATAATAATATACAGTGGTGTGAAAAACTATTTGCCCCCTTCCTGATTTCTTATTCTTTTGCATGTTTGTCACACTTAAAT
>JAOVVA010000041.1:1572003-1583958 GCA_028565275.1 Leiocassis micropogon
ACGGTCAGCGTCACAGATAGTGCAGATAGTTTATGTTCACATACAGCTACATGACACACTGCATGAAAGATCATATTGGAAAAAGCATAATAGTGGCACTTTAAACAAAAACAACAAGTTAGACAACAATTTCACGTTTAAAAGGAAATACTTTTAATAGTTTCAAATACTTCAGAACCTGTTTGAAATAAAAGAACCTGCTTGAAATTAAAAAAATATAATAAAAAAATTAAAAAAGACAGGAATCTGAAAAATTTATCATCAAGAAACTGCTGCAAGTTTATATGAAGAAAGTGAAACGTGCTTCCTTTAATAACTTTAATCATGTGTGGACTGCAGGCTGAAACCGCAACAAAGCTTCACCACTTTTACTTTTCATAAAGTGACTAAACATCGGACCGTTAGGAAAGTGTCTGTCATGTAAGCAAGTGAGAGAACCAGTAATACTAATGCACGGTCCATGTCCTGATATTACAATTTAATGTGTGTTGATCGATTCTCGACCTAAACATGTGCGTTGAGTAAAATACAGGAGAAGATTCAATCTTAAAAGCCGCTGTAGCGTCTCAGCAGGACGCTGAATAAAGCTGTGCTGCTAGCTAATGTTAACTAATAAAAATAAAATTTTTTTAAAAAAGTGGAAAACTATCCATAACGTTAGTTAAACAGCGATGACGAAACGAGGCTCATGAACATCTCCGGGTGATAAACGGGCCGGCTCCTCCCAGTGTGAGCTTCCATACATCCGAAATACTCGCATATAAATGACTTTGCGTTTCCTCCACAAGTGAAGTCGACTTTTCGTTCTTCTCCTCCGTACATTTTTCCCCCTCATTTTCCTCAAGTTTTCATTATCTGTAGCCCTGGATAGAACAGCCCATGACACAAGCGCACACATCACAGCTAAGGCTGTTTTTTTTTTTTTATCTTTTAATATTACACCTCGATAAAATCCACAATAAAATCCTGTCAGGATTCGACAGCAGTCTTGGATTATGATATAAAGATCCTGCAGCGACTGGACAGTGACTAAAGGAGGCAACTACATTCTGTTCACGTCATCATCAACCCTTACCGCATTTGCGGGTGGATTTTAAATGAGTATCTGAGACTTCGGTCAGGATTACTGTTCTTTTTCTCACATGTGGCAGAAGAGCAATATTTCACTTAGTTAAGTTAGTTACACTTAAATGTCTCATCAATTTTTTCTCATGATATCATTCCGTATTTTTTTACGGATATTTTTGGTTTCTAAACCAGGATCTGACTTCCGGGGTAAAGAAAAAAGAAAAAAGAAAAAAAAAGGCCACGCCCAATCTTAAATCATTGTTTTTTTGGGTCTGAACGACCGACATGTACGATTTCCTTGAACCTCTCACATAATATAACTCTGAAACTTGTGTGTAATCTGACAGAAAATGAGTAAGGTGTTTCGTGGAAAATTATTTGGCTTAACTAACATCAAAAAGTAAATCTAATGAGCGTCTGGGTCTCAAAAAAACAAAAAAAAACTAGTGTGTGTGAGGAGCGCTCATGAAAAATAGAATGGATCGATAATTTTAGCTGGAATTGTCGTGATAACTGCAGGAGAAATGATGAGACTATTTGGTCAGGAAATATTTGACTAAATAAGGATGGTCTGGAGGTAACTGTGGCTTGTGGTGATTCTTCAGAAGCCGGCTGGTGTGGTGATGCTGAGGCTGTGTTTCACACAGGAAGATGATGTCACGCCCGTCCACAGCTTCGCCAGCATCAGCGTACTTGCTGAGAGCGTGCTGGACGTGGCTGTGGGTTTTTTTTTTGACACCTTGCTGTCACAGTGAAGTCATGGTGCTGGTCTTTCCTCCATACAGATAAACGTTATCTCAGTACGTTATCTCGTCACATCGCAATGATAATTTAAACTGACCGTGAATGTTTATCATGGTTTTGTTTAGCTAAATAACTACCACTGGATTAACTTGTAATAAAAGTGGGTGTACTAATATTGAACATAAGCATGCATGTGTGCATAAGTTAGTATCTCTCCTGCTTGAGTCTCAGACACTCAAGTTTAGTATTGTGGTTTTGCGGTTTGAGTGACCAAAAGAATGTGGCCACGTGCGGCTTCTAACACGCACGATTTTTGACAAATTAGTGCTGATGTAAGCGTGTGTAATGAGTGGGTTTGAGACTATTTCACTCCCAAAGTTTTTGGAGAGAAAAAAAAAAAAAAGACAGATCGGAGGCATTTAACACAAGATTTTTTTAAATAACGTAACGCCATAGAAAAGCGTTTCTTTTGCAACACTCGGAAGCTTCTGCGCTCGAGACAGAATCGTTTATATCTGAGCTGTGTCTGTCTGAACGTCCGGCAAACTCCAGATATTTCGTTACGCTTGGAGCTTAAAGATAAGGACGAGGTGCTTTTGCACTCAGTTTTTTCAACCTTTAAACTCTATTTTTAAATGATTGAATTTCCTTTTTTATATAACTATATACACATTCACTCAACTGGAGAAACCGAACGCACATAGTGGAACCTGGGGGGCGGGACTTATAACTTCCTCAGAGCATCTGATTGGACGAACACAAGACTAGTACAGAATGAGTCACGGAAAATATTTTCCTCTGACTGACCAACAAAATACATTTGAATGTTTAAACAAACAAAAGGACTTGTATTACTATATTACTGAATTTGTGTATTTCACGAAAAAAAAAAAAACGCATGTAAAACACTCGAGTAAATGAATAAGCAGCAGCAGAAGCAGGCCCGAGTCACCAAGTCACAGGGCCGTATCCCAAACGCCCACCTTCTGCCTCCGTACACACACTACTTAGTGCGCGTGCCTTTCTATCCTGCGGCCTACACAGAGGCGATTAGCATGATTAGCAAGTCATGACCGTCACAAAACGCCTTACCAAAAACATCTTCATTTTAAACAATTATATAATGTAAGGGTTAATATATTTCATGTTGAGGACATAAGATAAATCATACAGACTTGTGAACGGTTAGGGTTAGCAAAACTCCGAGCTAGCTTACTCACAGCTAGCGCAAAAACATGAATAGCTTGTGATTTCTTCTTTTATTGTATTCAAATGAAATAAATAAATAAATAAACTATAACAAAAAAGCCAAGTGTCGTTACATGTCTATGATTATTTATGTTTAGCTAGCGTGTTCATTAAAAAACACGTATCTTAGCACCGCAGCTAGCTAGCATGCTAAGCGAATTCCAAGCTCGCGCTTTGCTAGCAAGAGAAACACAAAACAATCAGCGCAGATTAATTACATTTAATAAAAATCAAACACAAAGCACCTTTTAAAATAAAGATATTAGTTTGTTTTTACCTTTTGATCCTCGGTGGAACGAATGAGTTGGTTAGAAGGAGTGATCCCTTATAAACACCTTAATTTTTTTGGTTTTTAATTTATTTACTTTGCTTTAAAAATAGATATGTCTATGTATATGTGTATATGTTCCCGATTCTGCTTAAATGTCCCAAAAAAACGAAGATGTGCCAATCCTTACAGACGAGCTAGTGAAATAATCCTCCGTGTCCCATCAATGGATGCATAAAAAAAAAAACAAGAAAAGAAAAGAAAAATCCGGGTTAAAATAAACACATTTCCTGATCATGGAATCCAGAAATCCAGTGTGTGTATGTGTAAGCCTGACTTATTCTTCCTTCTCGGTAAGTTTTCTTTATTCAGTGTGTAATTGTATTTAAACCGTTTCACCCTATTGTCAATATTGCGGGGCTGGTGAGTCCATGGCACACAGAGACAGGGCTGAACCGTGCTGGTTTGGAGTGCCAGCCCATACCCAATGCTGATTGGTCGGTTTGAAGGTTAGCAGCGACGCGATTGGTCGGAGTAAATGTCAATCACGAGGCGAAGCAGGAACGCAGAATGGGCATAGGTTGCCGAGTACAGGGCGACGGAAGGGAAGGGAAAGGAAAGGGGGGAAAAAAACACACACACACACACTGCTGTCAGTGAAAAAGTGGAATGAAGTTAGACTTGAACTGAATGCTTCAAAGAAACCAAACCACCCACTGGTGTACGGTTCATTTCTGTTTTTCAATAGAGAATCATTTAGATTTTATTCACTCGAGCATGAAAACGAAACACACACACACACACACACACTCTTCCTCGAGTGAAAAGTTGAAACTTACACTCACTCACATGATGAGCGAATGTTTTACAAAATCTTTCTTTCTCTAACCGAGAATGCATCTTTACCAAATAAGATTCTAAGGAGTCGATTCTTTGATGAGTCGGTTCATTTAGGTGTCCGAGTAATTGAGAGTCGACTCGCACAAACGACTCCTCTGGCTGTTTGTTAATCCAACAATCCACTTATTCATTCATTGTCTATAACGCTTTATACTATCCAGGAGACTTAGGGCATGAGTCAGCAGGACACACACACACACACACACACACACACTCTAATTCACCCAATTTGTATGTGGGTACGCCAATTATCCTTGGACTGGTGGAGGAAACTGGAGTACCCAGAGGAAACCCACCGAGCACGGAGAGAACATGCGCGCGCACACACACACACACACACACACACCCAAGGGTGGGAATCGAACCCTTGAGGTGCGAGGCAACAGTGCTAACCACTAAGCCACGTGCCGCCTCCAAGAATTCAAGACAAAAAGGCGAACAATACACTTACAATAAGGTTGAAGTGTTTAAAAGGTATAAAGAGTATTTAACACAGGTTTAACAAACGTACAATACATACTCACTGCAAAATCAGTGTCATGTTACAGTTTATATGTAAGGGGTAAAATACTCAGGGTTGTGCTGTTATAGGACAATTAGTACTGACTTAACACCAAGTTTGGATTATTTCCTGGTGATAGCAAACGGTTCTTTAATTCTGGACAGCCCAGTTGTCTTATTTTAGTCTTATTTCAATTATATTTAATATTTAGGGATTTATTGAGTTGTATGTTTCTCCTCAACAAAGAAGAAGAAAGAAAAACAAAAGTTTCAAACTGCACTCACACACAAAAAAAGTATTCATTTAACACTCTGAATTACAAATTTTTCCATACCACAAGGAAGATTGTAAAGTATGTTCAGTCTAATATTTTATTAAAATATAATCCATATTCAGCAATTAAAAAACTATTATCCTTTATAGAAAGGATGAAAAGTAAAATCAGTGTTTTTTTTCTCTCGTCACTTCCTGCTTCCTGTGTGATTTTGATTTCAGGTGCATGGACGAGACACTTTTAAAGCTGTCCTTCTTCCCCACGCTGATGTCCTCGGCTCCCGCCTTCCACTGCAGCAACTGGCCGTCCTCGCCGCCCGTCAGCAAGGCCCCGCCCACCGCGTCCCACTGGAAACACCTCACCGTGGACGAATGGCCGTCAATCAGTGACTTTATCAGCTTGAGTTCACTGCCAGTGCAGTCCAGCAGGTGGAGCTCTCCGCTGTGGGATCCGCCCACCACGACCAGTCGGCCTGCTTCCTCCAGCCACGTTCCACCCACAAAGTAGTCCAGAGACGCACCTTTGGGTAAAGAGACGAGAGTTCGGGCGTCGGGTGAACTGAAGAGCATGAACGAGTCGTCGCTGTCCAGACGAGACAAATCCCACAGACGGAGGCCTTCGTCGTGAGTCACACACAGCAGCTGGTCATGATTTTTACCTAAAAAACAAATCAGATTATGTTGGTGAATCCTTGTGAATCCATTCTTTGAAATCATCTCCAAAAACATAATTCTGACACATGAATGAAAAATAGTGAGCAAAAGACAAGACAAAAGACTGCCTACCTGACCAACAGAGGGCGCTAGCAGAGGAGTCACAGTTGCACGTGGTGACGAGGGCGTCGTCTTCTTCTCCCAAACTCAGATCGAACACGTTCACCAGGCCGTCTGTCGAACCCGACGCCAGCCTGTCGGACTGTTTCGGGTGGAAGCGCACAGCTGTGATGTCATCACTGTGCGACTCCGAGTACACCCCCAGTAGCCCTTTCTGTTTGGCTCCACCTCCCGTCATCCGGCAATCCCAGAACACCAAGAAGCTGTCGTCGGCCATCTGCTCTGTGCCGGCGCACACCACCGTGCCGTTACAGCTCACGTCGAACGAACAGTACGAGTGACCCGGGTCGCTCCTGAACACTCGGACCGCAGAGGAACCGGGCCGACGCGCGTCCCAGCATCGCAGCGTCCCATCTGAAGAGCCGCTATAGAGCAGACTGGACGAAGACGGAGAAAACCGAACTCCGAACACGGCCCCTGTGTGGCCCTGATACTCTCCCAGAACGCGGAGGGTCTCTTTAGCGTGCAGGCGAACAGCGTGACTGGACCAGGACACGGCGACGAGGTCTACGGGGGAAACACTCAAGTCCAGGACGTACGAAGGATCGTCGGGCTGCAAGCGTCTGGAGATCGACAGCGCCTCGAAGGTGTCTTTGAGGGAATCCATGAGAGTGGAGCATAAGTATTGGCGCTCTCTGATGGGACAGAAAAATCCTCACAAGATTAATTAAACCTGATGTTGTTTAACATTTGTGGAAATTTAATTACAGCCCCACCAACAACTCAAGTGTAGCCACTTATATAATTAAGTATTAATTAATTAATTAATTAGTCATAACTTACGTAAGAGTATAGTTGTACTCAATATTGGCATAGCCCTGCAGCAGGAAATCAGAACCAAGACAAAATTCAATAAGGGACCATTTCTAAAGGGAAAAAGGGTAACGGTCAGGACATTTATAACTGACCCCAGATCAGTCAAAAACTTAAGATAATTTTTTTATTGTTATAAACCATTAAAGCCAGATTCTACAGGTAGGAATGTTTTGGACGTTTTGTGATTTCTGAATAAATGATATCTTCACATTCTCTGTAGTATTAAAACTCAAACAAAAACAAAACAGAAACCCATCAAGCATGCAGAGAATATGCAAACTCCACACACATCAATTTCCCTTAAAATCAATATTTCATGAATTAAGTACAGTGGCACTTCGGCATATGAACGACCCCACCTTAAAAATTTTCACCTTAAGAACTGAAATTTTGCAAGAAAATTTCCTCCGCATGTGAAGCATTTTCGACATATGAGCGAACAAACTGAACCGAACGCCAGCTAAGGTACGCGTATGACCGGGAGACGCTTAAAACTTATTTGCGCCAGTGCATCATGTTTGCATTTCGCATATGCGTGAAAGCCAAGTGAAGTGAGTTTACATATTTTTGTGCAAGATTTAGTGAAGACACAGGTCCTAAGAATGTTAGCAAGGACGGTAGCAAGAAGAAAACGGAGCCGCTTTCAGTTTGGTTTTTAAAGCAGCCGGTGCCGAGAGGAATCATAAATTAAGGTTAAGTGAGGTTTAATGTCCATTTATTTCATATTTTACTTCATTTACTTGTCTTTTCAAAATTTTTTCATTGTTTTTATTTGCAAAAATATGATTATAGTGCTGGAAATTGGTAATATTGGTGATATTTTTGGGTGGCTGGATCAGATCATCTGCATTAATATTATTTCCTATGGGAAAATGCGTTTCACAATATGTAATTTCACAAAAATTACGAAACGGATTAAATTCGTACCGAATACATTACATTCCTGTCCCTAATCAGAAGAATATTATGACGGAATTTCCACAAAATCTTCATTATGGTTAAAATTATGTTAAGTGCCTATGTTTTGGTTTTTTTTAAAAAAACATTTTCAAACTTAAAACAACCATCCAACAAATATTTTCCCTGACAAAATTTTCAACAGTGAAATAAATATATTAATCCTAACAAAACAGTACATTAAAGGTTATTTTTCTAATTATGCAAATTTATTACGGATGGGAATCACCAGATACGATATCATCGAGAAACCGGGGTCCCGATTTAAATTGTATTGTGATTTTATAAATATCACGATTCAATATTCCTGTTTTTCAGATTTTGTTACAATTCTACTCGAACTTTAATAATTCGTATCTACCACAAGGGGCGCTGTGTTGCCAGCTAATGTGTAAATACTTTAAAGTGCCCCTGCAGGATCATAGAGGAACTGCAACATTTTACCACCTCACATGCAAACATGTACATTAAAATAAATATTTTTAAAAATCGCTCTATTTTGGAGTCAGTGTTGTAAAAGATGAATTGCCACATAATAGAATCGCGATACGTATTATTTATAACATGCTAACCTGTAGATTGTTGCCTTAAATGTTTTAACAATAATATAAATAATTTCAATATTTATTTGAAATAATTTGATACCGTTAATTAGGTAGAAGTTAATTATCTGCCTAATAAATATAATTCATACCTATTATATAGTAACTATTATCTACGAACTATTATATAAATATTTCATATTTATACAAAACACCAATACCAGAACCCACCTCTGAAACGCTGACTTTTAAGAGTGTAAAACTTCGCACTGCTCCTTAAATGAGGAGAATAAACTCTTTTCGTTTTCTTCTCTTTTAGGTTTTAACCTTACATGTCTGTAACACTCTGGATTGCTTGTATTCTGTTTCCGCTTCCGCTCCGTGTGCAACACTATTTACCGTCCGACATGAACGCGCTCGAAATGGTTCCGCGCGGCTGCTGTATTACATAACTTTATTTATTTACGACTACACGCACGCTTCCATAATTATGTCACAAAGCACTTCATGTTATTAACGTGATTATTTTTTATTATTTTTTTTTTTTTACCTAAAGCACTTGTTTGGTCCTCCTTAAATTAGGCAGTAGCAATATTGAGTCAAAAATAAGGGAAATAGTTTCTGTGTAGTGTGTGTGTGAGTGTATGTGTGTGTGTGTGTGTGTGTGCACGAGGGGGTATCAAAAAGTTTCGAGGTTAGCTCTGTTTTTTCACCATGTTATCCCTCAGACGCCGTAAAACTTCTCTATTGAAGGTCTGGTCCCTGGGGACGAATTCTTGCTGCACAATGCCGCCAATGTCACATGCACTTGGTCGAGCTGCGAACCTGCCTCGCCTTTTTTGGTTGTTAAGATGATGGGCTCTTCCACTGTGAAAACTGTCGCTTCATCTCAGGTACACCCAAGTTTCATCACCGGTAATGATCCTCGACATGAAGGACGGGTCATCCACGGCACGCTGACGAAGTTCTTGACAGACTTTGATACGATGTTCCTTCTGCTCCTGGATCAGCAGACAAACTTGGCAGCAACATGACACATGTTCACATCACATGCGAGGATTGCCTGGACTGTTCCGTATCACACACACACCGACAATGGCAACAATGTTGTGGATTGTTCTTTGACGATCATCATGCACAAGCTACTGAATGGTTTCGACATTTTGGGGGGTTGAGCTCATTGAAGGTCTTCCTGATCTCTCATCATCTTCCAGTGATGTTCTTTCACCCTTGAAGTGCGCGTGACATTAAAAACACCTCGAACAACTCATTGCAGCATCGCAGTGATCTTGCAAATCATGTCAAACACTCTTAGTTCACTCTTAGCTCTAACTTGCTGTCCATGATGAAATAGCAGACGTGGTAACGCACATGGTCAGAATAGCACCAGTTGCACAGCTCCTGATGTACACAGGACAATGTCTTTTGGCACACTGACTTGCACTGTGCATGTGTGCCATCTGTTGCCGTGTTACAAAACAAATCTCGAGACTTTTCGATACCACCTCGTATATATAAAGCAAACATAAATCAATGTATTTCATCTCTGCCAAGCAATTACAACAACCGCATGAAGCAGAAGTTTGTTGTCTTGCTGTTTGTGCAGCAAAATTTCCTCTTCTTGTTGCTTCATTTGTTTTACATACACTTCCTGTAACTCTCTCTCTCTCTCTCAAGTAGCCATTTGTAATGAAATGTCTTTATAATTTTAAAGAAGTTGTATTGTGAACAACAAATTCTCATCAGGGAAAAAAGTCCGAAAAAAAGAACTGAATCTGAGAATATTCAGAGACTCATAATGTGAACACAAAACTACTGAGATCACTTACAGCTTGTTTGAAATGGGCTTTGGTGGCTCAGTGGTTGGTAGATAGACAAAACTCCACATGGTCCTCTATCGTTCCCCTCATTAGGCTGGCCGGGATAACAGGAACCTTCATCGGGTTCACTTTGTCTGGTTCTGACCTCTCCATTCCATTATGTTCTAAACCTTATTGGGCTCATACAGTATATGATATATTTGGTCGGGTTGATGCATGTGCAGATGTTATACAGTGCGTACCTGTTCTATAATAGCAAAATTGTCTTGTATTAAAGTGAAACTAAAATCGATAGAGCAGGAGGCTTCGGTAATCTTCAAAAATATTTGTAATTAAAAATCTTTTGTGCAGAATTTTTTTTTCCTTGCTCTAATTTGTTCTTACTATTTGGTATTGGATTCACTACAAAATCACAATCAAAGCAAAAGATGCTTTACTCTTAATTAAAACTTAACCGACATAATATTGATACTAAACATTATACTTAAATAATCACAAACACAGCTGCAAACTGATTTATCCGCTGGGAAAAAACTGTGAGAGATCAATTTACTGTATAGCATTTTGCAAAATCACACGAAATTCACACTGACTCAACCAAAACAATTGTGATGTAATATTTCTCCATTTGTGGTTATTGACCCTGTGACTTACGGAACTTACGGAAAATTAGTTTGCAATACTTCTTGCTTCATTTGAAAAAAAATAAAAATCCTCAAATATGCAATGTCTCATTTTGCAGTAAAAGCGTTCATGTATGAATAGAAAAATATTTGAAATAATTTTATGTAACCTTTCATGATTTTTCACATCTAACAAAAAATTTATAAGTCGGACAACCTGCTTACAAATTTGCTCATATTCATAACCACACAAACAGATTAGACACGTTTCGTACCTAAGAGGACCTGCAGAAAAAAAACACAGTGTGAGTTTATTCCTCTAAACTGTTAAATTTTCACACTAAGAACAGATCATTTCATTCAAATAGCTTTTGAAATGCAAACAAACAAGCAAATCTAGAGAATGCAAATAAAGGCGGTAATTTTTTCTTTTTTTGAACAGTAGAGCACATTGTAGATACAAAGCCAACATAATAAAAAAGATTTATATTCCACATGCAAATATATTTGAGATCTCTCTTTTTTATTTAAATAAAAGTATTTCATTATAATTATTCAGAAAAATCACTCTCGCTGAATCTTTTAGAAATGACGGCAGTTAGCTCCGAGTCACCTTGTCAGTCGAGATCGCCATTCGCAGACATACAGTGTTCGTTAAAAGCTCAGAATTGGAGTCTATATTTGCATTTGCAGTCCTTTTTACAGTGTTATTTATTGAATAGCAAGCAAGTAAAAGAAAAAAACAATATCGCATCATTTTAGAGGTTCTACAGATGGAAATATTTGGATCAAATGTCAGGAGCTTCAAGAAATATAGACCTGGGCATTAGAAACAGAGACAGACTGTGCGAGGTGAGCGGACTTTCTCGACACGCTCCATTCCCACAGGTGTTTCCTTGCTAGGTCACTTTTTTCTCCATGCCTAGTTTACAGGATACTCGCTTTCAGGGTCAGGATTATATTGGAAATTTGGCTTGTCCTTTAACTACACCTATACACCTCTTTAGAGCTGATGTAAATCAGGTAACAAATCACTTCTGAGAATTACCTTCAGCCTGACGCCCCAAGGCCACATTTGCCAACCAAAACCTGCCCCCGAAACTTACGCTATAAATCTTACGCAGATGCGAAATCAGGAAGTATTAGTCAGGAGAGGTTTTGTTTCTAATATCTATTATAACAATATAGACTACCACTTTGAACACATTTTCTAACTCCATGGTCGTCCCTGATGTTTGTTTCTTTCTACACTGTAAAACAACACTGAAGGCGTTTATCCAAACCACACAATAATCTCCTTTGAACAGTTGATATTGAGATGTATATCTGCTCCTTCTGCTCTGTAAAGCTTCATAACGGC
>JAOVVA010000041.1:1606209-1621943 GCA_028565275.1 Leiocassis micropogon
ATGCTTAGATTCTACAAAAATGCCTATAATATTTTAATATATTTTTTTATATATATTAAATATATAAAAATATTTTTTTGTTTTTGTATTAAAACTAGCACTTGTGAGTTACCAAAGTGTTTTTTGCCTGATGGGTTTAAACAATGTTAGTTTTTTTTTTTTTTAAATAAACAGATGATTTTTAAGTTATTTGTACTTATTTTAACACTGAAACTGTCTTATTTAGTTGTCAGACAAATTCTGCTTACTATTATAAGTGGTTACTTCTAGAAAGAAGTCTTATTAACTGAAAAAAGAGGAAAGACATTCAAGTAAACATCTATAAAAATGGGCTTAATGGACTTCTCACAATGAGAAATCAAATATTTTCTCTCCGATTAGATTAAAGGGTGTAAAAGCAACATCAATCCTAGACTGTGTAAGTTTTCCATACGTCGCGTGGACACTGGAATTAAATTTCCTTATGGTTTGGTTTAGGTTGTGTATGTGTGTGAAAAGTACTGTGACAGAATCTGCAATGAATTTGAGAAGTGTCCGAGTCAAACAGAAGCTGCATAGTATTGATGAAATACTGAGTGGAATCGATTATGGGTTCTGCCTGGTACTGATTAGATCACAGACCCATAGACTATCTCAATTCATTTTCTTCACTTTTATATCTGCCTATCCAGGAGGAGACGTTCCTGTGTCACCGGTTTACTCGATTTGTAATGAAATATAACCTGATGTCGAAGGACAACCTCATCGTGCCCATCCTGGAGGAAGAGGTGCAGAACGCGGCCTCTGCCGAGAGCGATGCCTGATGACACGTGTGCACAGTACAAGTCCATGCAAAAATCCACATTTTTTTTGTGACTTGATGCTAGTGGTTGCCCTTTGACAGGATCTCATTTTTGCATAACGCCGCTAGCCACCTTCATTTCTCATCGGCAGTGTTAGGATTCTTTGAGTGAGGTCTTCCGATAACACGTCTCATCGCTAACATAAAGTACCTCGTTGGCATAAATGCACAGCCTCGTCTCCAGTATAACACACTGTTTCGCATCTGTGTTCATCTCTTAAACAAAAAACTCCAAGAGATTTTATAACGGCCAAACTTTTGCAGTTGCTTCTCATGAGGTTCTTCTTACAGGAGCTTCTCAGAAATCAGCTGGCTGATAAACACGTGCCGCACACACACTCAGCTGCCATCAGTCGAGTTAAGGCAACACTACCAGGGTGTTTGTGTCATAAATTCTATATTTTTTTCCTTTCTTTTTTTTAAATTGAATGGTAACCATGGTTACCACGCGACCTAAATAATCCTTTAGCGCCAAACGTTTTAACTGACCGCTTGCTTTACTCCGCTTATGTTTTCTTTACTCTCGCCTAAGTTATTGCTAATGTACTGAAGTATAAAATATTCACAACTCGGACCATCCTGGCTTTTTGTTTTGTTACATTAGGGTTTCTATAAATCTGTATCATTTACATTAGTATGTGAATAAGTAACTAATAAACAAGTGTACAGAGCCATCGTTTGTGTGTTGAAGATATTTGTGAGACAATTTCTCATGCTTATTCATTACTCAGTTCATTGAGTTCAACAAAGCAGTTTTTTTAAGAACACTTTAATGGCATGTATATTTTTAAGGAACACTTGTCTCGTAATAAAGACATTAAACCACACACCTTAAAAAAACTCTTTTAACTCCTTAAAGTAATAACATATAACAAGTATAAATTACCCTTTTAATAATCAAAAATTATTTTTACATATTTTCTGATTTAGAAAAACAATGACCTTCCGTGTGTGTGTGTGTGTGTGTGAAAAACAACAAAAACAAGAACTTTGATAAATCAGACACTTTCCCAGGTGCACAAATTGTACAAAAAAAAAACAAAAAAAAACATTAAATAAAAATTGTCATAAAATGGTCTCAGAATCACACAACACACACTAGACTAAATGAAAGAAATTAAGACCTTTTAAACTATATACAGAAACAGCAGATCTTTAAACCAAAGAAACACTGGCATGAAGAAAATCAGTTTGTGGGAAAACGAGCGAGTTTCTCATAAACCTGATATGTATGTATGTGTATATATAGATAGATATGGACACAAACATGCTTCAATAAATAAATAAATACCTGCAGTTGGATAAATATGCTGATGGAATGAGCACTGTGACAGTATTGCACTGTCTGTGAATGAAGGAGTTGATAAAAAACTGCAGTGAGCTTATAGACATTTTTTATTTTTTTTATAAAAGCATTAAGGTCGGTATTGCAAGCTCAAAATATTGAATGCAAGGCACAGGGCATTAACATGCGTTTAGACGATTTGTGTTTAGCCTCGTGTGTTGTTTTGAGTTCTTTGAAAACTGACTTACAAAAAATATGACAGTATTCACGCTAACTGCCCCTTGAACGCACAGTAGTGTTCTTTTCTAATGTTTGTTTACGATGGTTTTCTAGACGTTTGCTAAATTAGGACAGATCTGTCTTTGCCATGATGCGATCAGGACAGTTACAAATTTTGGATACACAACAGTGTACAGTATGTGGATGAAGCAACAGACAAACAAAAATAAATTTCTTTCATTAGTTTCACGAGAATTTAATGTTCGCCAATCGAAGACATCATGTTCAAAATGCGCTAAGAACATATAAAGGGCTCTTGTTCACTTTATGTAAAAATTGACTTTACTGCAGTTACATACTAATAAGGGCTGAGAGAAGTTAGTGTTTGGCTCGACACAAATTTAGGGTTTGTGTAAGTAAGTAGTTTCAGGCTGAAGTGTGATTTAGTTTGTGTTTAGTCAGTGTGTAGTCTTGGTAGATGTAAACGGCCCATAAAACTGATCTACACGTTTGATTTAGGCAACAATTTTGTACAAACAAGTTTCGTATAGAATCTATAGTGTGCTTGTTGGCTTGGTTGATTCAGTTTATACTTTAAGGCTTTTCAGTGCTTTTTTTGTTTGGATACCTCTTTAAATTTACTATACACTGGTTGTGCAGAGATTAGTTTTAGTCCTGACGATGGCTCGCGTTTACGTCTGGGTGTTTTCAGTGTGTTTGTGTTACACTACACTGTATCGTGCACTGTGAGGTGAGGAAGCAGACCAAACCCTTTTATTTATGCGCATCCTGTGCAGGTGAGGATGCAGGAGGAGGCGTGGTGTGAAGATCAGGCACGTAATCTTTACGCAGGTGTGTGTAATGACGGCCGCGGGTAAACCGGGGTCTCAGGTGGACTCCAGGGTGAGAGAAACCTCTTCTGACTGACTGGAACTTTTGCTCCTGATAGGAAGAAAGAATAACATTGTGTTTTTTTACACTACGAATATGAGAAACAATGGCAATATTTTCACTCTGATGGAAACCTGCCTATTGTAAAAGAGCTTGATAGTAATAAGCAGGCTCACCTTCACGCCATCACCCTGAGGCAGAATTAGTGGACTCTGCACATAAATCTGATACGGTGGCTGTACCATGTGATCCATACAGGCCTGCTCACAAACACACACAAAAATTAAACACACTTGATGTACATACAGTAGTTTACAATATATATACAGTATCTATTAGGGCTGAAACGATTCCTCGAGTAATTCGATTACAAAAAATGATTGAGGCAAAATCTTCTGCCTCTAAGCTTCTTTTAATCAATTAAAAAATATATTTTTTAAAGCTTGCATTATGTTTTTGCGCAATTATTTGTTGACAGTGCGCTTTTGACAAAGTGCACTTCCGGAAGCAAGCCGCAAGTAAACACCGACAAAGAAGAAGCACTTACATCACCAACAAAGCGGGAGGAGACACAAACAGTTAGCTGTGTATTGATTTGATGGAGCGTTCTGTTGCGGGCTACAAAATGGAAAGGAGCGATAAAATTATCAGCGAGCCAAGAGAAGAAAAAAGCAGCAAACGAAAACGAGAGAAAACGAGCCTGAGCTGTAGATTTTGAAACCTTTAGTTAATTAATCAATTCATCTCAGTCAACTTTAATACTCCTATCTCAACTACGCGGTTTTGCGCCGTGGCTGGAAGTACGGTTCATGATTCACCGCGAGTCTTGGCGCTGCGATTACGTTTCCATCTTTCCGCGCGCAAATACCCCTATCTCACCTATACAGTTTGACTCACGGTGAGATGCGGTATTAGGCACCGTGAGCTTCCGCGATTGCCCGCTGACGTTCTGCAAAGTTCTGCAAGGTCCACAAGCATGTTTAAACATGTTTAATTTTTCGCGCGGAAAGATGGAAACGTACTCACAGCGCCAAAACTTGCGGTGAATCATGATGAACCGTACTTCCGGCCACGGCGCGAAACCGCGGAGGTGAGATAGGGGTATAAGCTATTCCTTGTATTGTGAATAATGACAATGTTTATTTTTGATAAAATGCTGTATGCATTTAAAAAATAAAAGTTGATTTTTCTAAAAAGAAAACCAATTAATCTTTGTTTCTCTCATATATTTTACATTGCTGTTTAATTTAGCAAAAGTACATTTTATCCGATTGCTCGATTAATCGATTAAATTTTTGGTAGAATACTCGATTACTAAAATATTTGATAGCTACAGCCCTATTATCTATATACAGTGGAACCTCGGATTACGAGTAATGCGGTTTACGAGTGTTCCGCAAGACGAGCAAAGATTTTTAATCAATTTTGACTTAAAAAAACGAGCGTTGTCGTGGTTTACGAGTATCGAGTATCATGTATAACGCATGCGCTTCTTGTTTTGACACCGAGCGTCACGTCATCACAACTGAGCCAACAGTTTTTCTCTCTCTTGCGCTGCGGGTAATCATCTCCCCTGCTGGGTCTTAGTGCTCGTCTCTTACTGGTATAATCAACATCCGTGTGTGTGTGTGTGTGTGTGTGTGTGTGTTTCTTTCTCTTGCGCTGCAGAGTGTGTGTTATGTGTGTGCGCGTAATTTGACACCGCGTCGGTTCACACACAAACACACACGCTCTCTCTCTCGCCTTTATTGTGTGTCAGTGTTTGAGTGTGTGTGTTTCTTTCTCTTGTTGCAGAGTGTGTGTTGTGTGTGCGCGCGCGTGTAATTTGACACCGTGCCGGTTCACTCTCTCTCGCCTTTAATGTGTGTGTGTGTGTGTGTGTGTGTGAAATAGAGAGGGGGTGCTTCACTCGCTCGCAAATTACGCTCGCGCACACACATAACACACACTCAGCAGCGCAGGAGAGAGAAAAACACACACACAGCACCTGTGCTCACAAATGGAAACACTTACCTGTCGGGATCTGTATTTATTATACTTATCTGTATTTATTTTTACTTTTTTTAAGGTAACATGCAGGTTAATTTGTTTTATTTTTACTTTATATTTTGTGTTAATTATTTTTATGTATTTTTTTTTTTTGGGCTGTGGAACGAATAATTTGAGTTTCTATTATTTCTTATGATTTGAAATTGAATTTGGTTTACGAGTGTTTTGGAATACGAGCCTGCTTGCGGAACGAATAATGCTCGTAATCCAAGGTTCCACTGTATTTTCTTTTAGCGCCAAAACCAAAAATGTTGGCACCTCTGTGTAGTTAAACAATTAAAAAATATTCTTTAAAGTTGCAGTGCATTTATGTTTATATGGCCAACAAGCAGCTAATGGTCTTAAGTGCCTCCTAACACTTCTTCACATTTAGATTCTAAAGAGTGACACGTTCTGGTATGTTTAATGTAGTTTTGAGCAATAGCTCTCCAGGCTACCTGAAGGACTTTTTTTGCCTCTATATATTTTTTTTTTGTCTCAGCGAGAAACAGGTAAAGATGATGACAGGTGATTCATATACTGGTGATGCTGAATACAGACGAGAGGGGAAACAAGGTTGCTGCTGAGGTTGTTACATAAACAAATGATTTTGTAATTGTAACTTTAGTCACAAGAAGTGTACCACCCAGACTGTTGCATGCCCAGAGTGGAGCATGGGGGTGGATCAGTGATGGTTTGACCTGCAATAACATGGCATTCCCTGGGCCCAATATTTGTGTCACTGCAAAGGACTACCGAACCATTCTGGAGGACCATGTGCACCCAATGGTTAAAACATTGCATCCTGAAGGCGGTGCCGTGTATCAGTATGATAATGCACCAATACACACAGCAAGACTGGTGACAGAGTGGTTTGATGGACATGAAAGTGAAGTTGAACATCTCCCATGGCCTGCACAGTCACCAGATCTAAATATTATTGAGCCACTTTGGGATGTTTTGGAGGAGCGAGTCAGGAAACCTTTTCCTCCACCAGCATCATGTAGTGACCTGGCCACTATTCTGCAAGAAGAATGGCTCAAAATCCCTCTGGCCACTATGCAGGACTTGCATCTGTCATTCCCAAGACGAACTGATGCTATATTGGCCGCAAAAGGAGGCCCTACACCATACTAATGAATTATTGTGATCTAAAAACAGGCGTTTTATATATATATAAATATATATATACATATATTATTAATCATAAATAAACATTCATCATAAACATGTATATGGTTTGTACAATACTACTACTACTACTACTAATAAAAAAACACAGGAGCCTAAGACTTTTTTTACACAGTACTGTATGTTTGCATTAGAGGTGGTAATATGTTGCAGTTCCTCTATGATCCTGCAGGTGGTGCTCCCTAAACTATTCACCCAGTACAGCATCATATAGTAGAAGCCAATTATTTGCTGTCTTTCATTAGGAATTGTAACAAAATCTGAAGAAAAAAAACATTGATAATATTGCCACTGGAATATTATTATAATAATTATAATAAAAATATATTATAAAATCGTGATACCCTTTAGAATGACAATACAAATCGAATCCGTAGCTGAGTATCGTGATCATATCGAATTGTAAGGACTGTGGTGATTCCCATCCTATTAATTATATCAATCAAATAATAAAACCACACACCTACCTGACTGAACAAATTAGCACTAACAGGTGACAAAAAATGTGTGTGTGTGTGTGTGTGTGTGTGGAGGGGGTGCGTGCAATAGACTTTTAAGCACAAATAGTAATTACGAATGCAATAAGGATGGATATTGTTTTTCATATGTAACATCACTTTTTGACATTTGCATGCAGCCTGAATGAAACACGTCCACGAGCGCATCGCGTGCAGAGTCAGAACTGAAAAGTGTCTGAAATAAACGCAGGATTGAAACACTGATGAACAGATCAAGTGTAAAAGGTGTAAAAGGTCTCAGCACACACTCAGGCTTACCATTGTTGATGAAGATGCTGGAGATAAATAAAGCGCCAGGTCTCAGCAGAGATCTCTCTCTCTTACACACACACACACACACACACACACCTCTCGTGGCTCACTGGGTCATTATTACGAAAAATTAAAAAAAAAAACTCCCGGATGTACACGCTTTAAAACCCCGCTCCTGTCTGTCCGCTGCTGCTGTCCGCGCGCGTGTGTGTGTGTGTGTGAATGATGATCCCTTTTTAAATAAAACTCGATCTCTATATATATATATTTTTTTTAAAAAATCCCTCAGATCTCCGTGTTTTCCAGCGCACACTGAGGGCACGCGCCCCTCGCCGCCTCCTGATTGGCTCTCACCGGAACAGCTGTTTTCGCCGTCGCTTAGCAACGAGTCGCTGGGCAGCGATGACGTCACACTCCAGGCTCCGGTTTCTTTTTCGCGGCTCTCTCACGTGCTACTGCTGCTGCTAGGCTTCATACATCCGCCCACTTCCCGAAACACACACGTACACACACACACACACACACACATGCGCGCGCATAGACACACACCTATAACACACACACACACACACACACCGATGCATAGACATACACACATACATAGACACACATACACACACGTGCACTTACAGACATATACACACAGAGATGGGCACACACACATAAATGCATAGACACACATGCACACAGACACACACACATATAAAAGAAACACATGCATGTAAAGCATTACAAACAAAACACAAAAACACACACATACACATGCAGATACACACAGATAAACACATAGACATATTTATAAATGCAGAATAAACAGAAAACATACTGTACATGCAGATAAGCACAAATGAGAAACATACAGAAATGAAAAACACACATCAAGTGCACACACACACACACACACGTCCATTTAAACACAAACTCCAATTGTTCATAGTTGCACACATATGTATGTACACCCCCCCCCCCATACGCGCACACACAATTGTACAAAATGTTATTATACATTTTCAGTTAACACTAGTTATGAATAGGTCAGAAATGTGTTTGTTTAAAGAAAAACACAACCGCAAGTTTACTGATAGACAAAAATATATATATTAAGTACAAAACACTGCAACACATACACGCAGACACACACATACAGACACACACACACAAAAGTTTTGCATGCTTTTGTACAACAGTACAGAGTCGTATATCCCTTCACACACTGCATGCAAGTGTAACACACTGTAATCTATACATTACACCCGGTTCTGCTCCGTTATCACGATTACACACAGGCACTTCACGTTCATGTGTAGCGCAACACATGCAGACGACACGGGGTGTGTTCCTCTGGAGGTTCCGGACATGCAGGACAGGTGAGAGGAATCCCTCAGTGCACAATGTTCAGCAGGTAAAACGCATAAACGCTCATGATCGGTATGTTTCATACATAAACATGACGTCAGTTTCCAGTATATATCGTGATGTCCAAAAGTTACAGTTACAGGAAGATGATTTTTAAAATTTTATCTATAATGTCACGTCTGTAAGCGTTTTATTCCCCTTAAACTGCAGCAATTTGCAAAAACACTAAGTGTTTTACCCCTCGTGAAAGAAAAATGTCGTGTAATTTGTAGCCGTTTAGAGTTGCATGTAACGCTGCCTATAAACAGGCGTTCCCTTATTAGAAATTTAGAAAAATGTGCAAATTTTGTACTTGAAATGTGAGGACATATCATGCACAAATTTGCCAATATATGAGAGGCAAACCTGGAGACTCCTTTCATAAAAGCTGAATAAACCCTGATTCAGAGAAAACCACACATTGATATGTATATGCTTTTCATTTGTTAAATATTAATAGACACCTTCTGACCAATTAGAATTAAGAATTCAATCGTGCTGCAGTTCCTGGACTTTACCTTTTTTGATTTATAAGAATGCTAAGTATTAATAATAATATATCCTGTACATTTAAAGATTACATTAGCAACTACTGAACAATCCACGTGAACAGTCTTGTTAACAAATTAACACGTTGTACAAACGCATCACCATTGCATGTCTGCTGTCACACAGATTTCTTCCCCCCATCATCCGTCGCTCTCAACCCCCAGAGCGAGTTCATCAGAAGTCAGTAATTAAGCTTCCATTCATGCACTCAGGACACGGCAATCAGCGTTTGAGCGGCGAGAGAGAGAGAGCCCTCAAGTCCTAAGTCGAGCTGCGACGTCACTTCCTGGAGATGAGATAAGAGGGCGCGATGTAAAAGCCCAACTCCGAGTAAAGGACAGCTGGAGATGCACAAAAAGCAATCACGGATGCTGCGTTACTGCATGCGCTTCCGTAGGGGATGAACAACTCCTCTTTCAGAGATTAAAGAGCGCTGGCGTGCACGTGGATCATGCTGTGTTGAAACATCTGGGAACATCAGGACGGTGTACAGTTGCATATTTCAGCAGAGTTTCCTCTGGGAGATTTCAAGCATGAATCAAGTCTTGCTTTCGTCTCGCTTTTTCTTATCTAACGCTAAAAATCCAACTTGAGTCACAAAGTTAGGCTTATATTTTATCATTAATACCATTTATATGTTTTTTCGAAGCGTCTCAGGTTAGTCTCTGTAATTTGGGCTCTGGATACAGTAGATACAGGAATGTGGTTGATAGGGGTTGCTAGGTGAGTTACCTTTTCAAGCCCAACCATGACCTTGAGCACCCGCGCACACACTGTATGGCTTTGTGATGGAGAGTTAGCATGCGAGTATCCATCTAAAGATTTGTGCACACTTGTCTGGAAATCACAAGTCGAAAGGTATTCAATGATTTGCTGTTTAAATTCAAGGAGCAGCGTCCATTAGAGAACCGCATCTACACCTTAAACAATCAATCATCATTCTCCAAATCTTCCTACGTTCTTTTTTACAGGCCAAGTGGCTATACTCAGATCTTCAGAGTTTGTGGCTCATTTGCTTACATTCGTTATTCGAACCTTTAAGGACAGTGCTGAACATTTCACAAAACTTCACAAAAGAAAAACCATGACTGAGGACGACTTAAACATTCGATGAAGTCGCATAAAAAACTGACAGTAGAAATTAGAGATAGGTTTAATATTGAAATTAAAGGAAATTAAAGGCATTTGAGCAGACTCGTGCAGACTGTCATGAGAAATAACGGGATTGACGCTAAACAATTGTGTAACCATAAGAAAACCAATAGTTATTGAGACTCATTAGAAAAAATGCTTCAGTTTGCTAGAGATCATAAAGACTGGACTTTGGAGTGGTGGAAAAAGGTCATGTGACCTGATGAGTCCAGACTGACCCTATTCCAGAGTGATGGGCGTGTCAGGGTAAGAAGGGAAGCGCATGAAGCGATGCTCCCATCATGCATAGTGTCCACTGTACAAGTCTCTGGAGGCAGTGTCATGATCTGGGGTTGCTTCGTTTGTTCAGGTCTAATTAAAGCAATTATCACATTAAAAGAAAAAAGCATCAAAAACGATGTTGAATCATATACAGTGGAACCTCGGCATACAAATTAAATTAGTTCTGGAGGTGAAAAATCATACTGCGATGTAAACGTAAATGTAGATTATCCGTTCCAGCCACCCAGAAATGTTACTAATATAAAAAAAAAAAAAAACTTGTAGTTTTTGAATGCATGTACGATACAGTACGCGCAACTTAGCCACCGTCCGGTATGCTGAAAATGCTTCGTATGCCAAAAATTTTGCAAAATTTAAATTCTTAAGGTAAAAATTCGTAAGGGATGGAATTTCTATGCCGAGGTGTCACTGTATTGTTTGGTTGGATTTGTTCTGCTTCCATGCCGTAACCCCTTATAATTCCAACCCTGCGGACGAGGTTGGATTCCCATCGTTAGATTTTCTCCATCGGTCCAGTCTACGCCTCGAGGAGAGCGTGCCACCTGCACACCTGCTGGTTGCTGCTTTCCTTCATGTCCTGCCAGTGCAGCGCCTCCTCCTCGCCGCTGCTGTTCTGGCCCAGCGCCAGCCAGCCGATCATCTCTTTGCGCTTCATGTTGCGTCGGTTGTACACGGCCACCATGAGAGTAACATCGGAGAGCTGGAACAGAGCCACCTGGAAGACGAAGGTCTCCTTGAACACAGGGTTGGGGTGGCCGCGCCGCACCGACGTCTTGCACCGGGAGATCTCCTGACCCATGGAGTTGAGCAGGGTCAGCTTCGCGTACGTATCTATAAAAAGCAAAAGAAGAAGAATCATCGACACTGGAACACTGGCAGTTGCTTCTTTCTGTGAGTGTGGGTGTTGGTGGGTGTGTGTACCTGGGGGTCGGTTGATGGCCAGGTTGCGGAAGTGGCTCCCTTTGATGACCTCGACGGAGAGGCGGCCGGTGGTGGGGTTGTATGAAAGGCCGAGGAGCAGCTCAGGAACTCCACCGTGGGAGAGAGACTGAGCGGAGGAGGCACCATCAGGAGGAGCACTGACACACAGCTCGGGATCTAAAGCCTACAGGGTAAGAGAGAGAGGTGTGTGTGTGTGTGTGTGGGTGTATACAGTAGTTGGTTTCTGCCCACTAGAGCAGAATATGAAATTGTATAAAAACACGGCCACATACTTTTAGGTTGCTGCGAGGTTCAAGTACGAGTAAGACCTCACGTCTCTCGCGAGTGTCGAGCTTGTTAAGCGTGTAGATGTTTTCTCCCATCATCCTCTCCCGGTTCATCTTCCCCAGAGCGTACAGACGGAACCGCAGCGCAGACGTGTTCATCTCCGACGCCTCGAGTCTCGAAAAGCGAAACGTTTCCCCAAACCGCGGCGTCGATCCCTTCTGCATGGCCGTCTTGTAACGCTGGCGCTTTCCCGGGAGCAGCACCACGTGCACCTGCCATGAGTCCATGCCGCTCCGCGCTTTATCCGGGATGTCCTGCGCCATCACCACCGTCACCTGGAGTTTACAGGATTCAGGACGGTAATTGAGGACCACCACGAGGTCACCGCATTTGGAGATTGGTGGGCGGGGCGAGGAGCTGGCGGGCCGGGGCTCTGAGATGATGCTGGCTGTACGCTCGTGCTGATGAGAGAAAAAAAGAAGGGGGGACGCTTCAACACAAATACAATCGCAGACAGAGAGAGTATTTCTCAGATCAGAGCAGATGGAAACGCACAAATACAAACACTGATCTTGCTGCTAATGACACACACACACACACACAGTCAGTGTTTCAGTTTTGAACAGATGGAAAGAGAGGAAGTTCCAGTTAGTCAGAGAGCTCTGACTGGGAGCCACATGCTACAAAACTGCACCAAGGAACACGCGGGTTGTCCAAGATGGCCACCCCTTTTGGTAAAAGAGGTCAGGCGCATGTTTAAAAGTTTATAGGAAGTCACTCAACTAAAAACCCATGGGAGTATGGATGGTTTATTCTCGCGTAGGCGGGTGGGCAGGAATGGGCAGTTTTACTTCTCATGTGGGCCAGTTTTACCCTTTAATGGGTAGGATGTACTCTAGTGTGGGCAGGAATGTTTAGATGTTACCCTCGTGTGTGCAGAAGTGGGCAGATGTTACCCTTATGTGGGCAGAAGTGGGTGGATTTAACTCTCACGTGGGTGGGAGTGGGAATGAGGTTACTGGACACTGCAGTGTGCTTCCTGTTGAACAAGACAAAAAGGTTTTTACACTTTCTCTCTCTCTTTCTCTCTCTCTCTCACTCACATACTCACTCACACACACACACAACTCAACAGTGTCAGAAGAGCTCAGACAGCATATTTGACACATAATGACTCATGAATATTCACGCCCATTTATCATGATAACTCGATAAAATTGTGAATATTTATTTGCATGAGGCTGTTATACCATATTTCAGTTTGTATATCAGATCATACACTCGAGCAGGCAGACAGAGAGAGAGAGCGAGAGAGAGAGAGAGAGAGAGAGATCACAGCAGCACTGAAAGAGGACAAGAAATAAAATATTCAAATAATCATTAATAAACAGTAGTAACGAAGTGTATCGTAAAATAAATACTGGATAATTATTTCATGGGTAAAGTAGACATTCTAAAGACAGATAGACAAACAGACAGACAGACAGACAGCTAGACAGACAGAGAGTTAGACAGACAGACAGACACAGAGAGAGACAGACAGGGAAAATGCTAGACGGACAGAGAGAGTGATAAGCAGACAGACAGACAACCAGAGAGCCAGACAGACAGACAGACAGAGATGTCATAGACAGACAGCAAATACTGTGTAAGTCTATATACACAGCCAGACAACAAGACGGACAGAGGTACTACAGACAGACAGACGATACTAGAACACAGACAGATGTTATCAACAGACAGAAAGACAGATGGATGCTGCAAACAGATGTCACAGACAGATGGATGTGACAGACAAACAGACAGACAGACAGACAGTACAAAAGACACTATAGACTGATGGATGCTACAAGCAGACACAGAGACCAAAAAAAAAAAAAAAAAAAAATCAGATTTTACTATAGAAGATGTTTGTACCCATATTTGCGCAATCCCCTCAAACCCCTCCCCAACCACACACACACAAACCCACATACATTCCAGTACCTCAGGGCTCCAGGTAGACGAGCTGTCCGTAGCCTCGTCATACGCCGGATTATCCAGCGCCATGTCCGTCTCTCCATGTGAAAGGGGAGTCCGGCGTCCTGTGCTCCCCGGACGACTCCTCCGACCCCGGGACGGCGTCTCTGATCCCTGAGAGCCCACGGAGGAGGCGCGTCCTCTAGCGGACGATGTGTCCGCCACACTGAGGTCTCTCTGGAAGAGCGATTCTGTCAGAGGATCCCTCTGCTCAGAGAGCGGGTCCTGGAAACCTCTCCCGCTAACTCCGTCTGCGTCTAGACATAAACCGCCATGACGTGGTGATGATAAACATGATCCTGTGTATTGGTCTGAGGTAAACATTTTACTATCATCTGTATGCAGCGTCTAGCTCGCTAACGTACAGTGCAAATGTTTGCTAGCTGTGCTAGTGTGCTAAAATGTTAGCATGTCATTCACTTCTTGATTTCCTCAAGCACCTGTGACCTTTTCTCAAACCTTAAACATTTCATTTCAAAAGGCACTAACGTATCTAATATCTAATTTGATTAATGAATTATAGAAATGTTGGGAGAAAAACATCGACTGAGTGACTCTGATGTGATTTTAAAAATTATTATGTATAATTTTTCTTTTTGAAAAACAGATGCTGAACGAAAGTACAAAATGTTCCGTTCCGTGAAGACACCCTGTTACCATGACGACCGAAGTTCTGCGTCACCATGGAAATTAAAACAAGGCCGTCTTGCCAGAAATGTTCAGGAAATAAAGAGCGTCTCACTGACGTCAGCGATGAACTGCAGCCGCACATAACCAGGAACCATAACAAGGAAAAAAAGCAGGTTTCTTTCTCTTTCATTCTTCTTAAAGACACATAGGCCACACCCACTTTATTCTGACTAAAAGCCACATAGGCCACGCCCACTTCATTCCACTTGACCGAGCATTAACGTATATAATAAGTGTGTGCAAATATTTGCGTACATTCGCAGTCCGAGGGTTCTGTGCTGCCCTCCTCCTCCTCCTCCTTCCCCTCCTCCCGCTCAGGAACCAGCCGCTCAAACTTGCGCTGTTGCCCCGGTGCACTCTGGGTAGTGACCTCTGAGATCCCAGAGCGAAAACTCTGAGAACGCGAGACGGAGATCTCGAAGCGCTTCACAATCTCCTCCTCGCTGTCTGAAGAGCTGGTGATCTCGCCATCGTCCCCGTAACTGTTCACTACACACACACACACACACACACACACACACATATACACGAGAACATTTTAAACTCCAGACCTGCAAAAATGTATACTTCTGAAATAAGCATTTAACTGTCTTTCTGTCTGTTTGTCTATCTATCTAGATATTAGTCTATACACCCACCCACCTTCATATCCATCCATCCATCCATCCATCCATCCGCTTACCGCTCTCTCTCTACTCACCTATCCATCATATTAGAAATGGGTGACATAATTCGATTTATGTATCACTATTATTTTGTGTGGCAACTCATGTAACGCCACACTGAGTCCAAAATCGATGTATTGGAGTAAAGAAATATATATATTTCATATATATAAATATTTTACATTTATATATGTTTGCTTTTGAGGTGGTAAAATGTTGCAGTTCCTCTATAATCCTACAGGTGGTGCACTCTAAACTATTTACACATCAGCGGGCATCACGACACCCTGTGGGATGTGAGCAAATTATTGTGAAGTTTGTGTAGAAAAAAATAAAAATACATACAATCCGCACATGCATTCATGACCTCCAGACTGGACTATTGTAATGCATTACTAGGTGGTTGTGCTGCATCCTCAATAAATAAGCTTCAGTTAGTCCAAAATGCAGCTGCCAGGGTTCTCACTACTGTAGATCCAGAAAATATGATCATATAACCCCAATATTATCATCCCTGCACTGGCTACCTGTTCAGTTTAGAATTAATT
>JAOVVA010000041.1:1627221-1645581 GCA_028565275.1 Leiocassis micropogon
TCCACATCATTGCATTCAGTTTTTATTCACGATTTGTATAGTGTCCCAACTTTTTTGGAATCCGGTTTGTATAATATATATCAAAAAGTGTTAATGTTTCTAATACTATAGCAATTTGCCAAATATTATAATTTTCTGTTTTAATATTATGGAACAATTTTTGTAAAAAGTATTTTCTGTTCTCACTTAAGCTCTAGCTTTATCAGTTAACTACGGAGCTTCAGTATTATTACTGTATAAGGCAGGTGTGGCTGCAAAGCTTTATTCCAACCAAATAGGAGGCACACTTGATAGATGATTAAAGATCAAGATAAACTGATAAAACAAGTGGAATAATGTGTGTTTGGGTGGAATCCTGGAGGCACACCCCTGGAGTCAAACAGTTAATTTCCCAATATCAGAAAACTCTTACAAAGCACTGACACTGGAAACTCCTTCCATAAACATCTACTGATAGCATATTACAAAAATAGAGGCACTGTTGTTAAGGAAAACACCTTCTAACCAATCAGATTTAAGAATTCTACAGCGCAGAACATGACATCTTTTATTATTATTTATTTATTTATTTATTTATTTATTTATTACACAAATGTGTCTGTGACAACACTGATCCTCATCCTGATGTGTTTCAACCTACTGATCTTAGTGGTTAGAACTGTCGCCTTGCACCTCCTGAGTCCAGGTTGGATTCCTGTTTCGGGTCTGTGTGCATGGAGTTTGGATGCTCTCCAGTTTCCTCCCACAGTCCAAAGACATGCAGATTAGACGAATGGGCATTCCCAAATTGCCTGTAGTGTGTGAATCAGTGTGTGTGTGCCCTGCGATGGATTGGCACCTGGTCCAGGGTGTACCCTGCCTCGTGCCCCAAGTAACCTGAGATAGGCTGCAGGCCTCCTGTATACCCTTTATACAGGATGAAGTGTTACAGGTGACAAGTGAGTGAGATCTGTCCTCCTGAATGTATTTCTTTTGGCTGCTCTCCTCAACGGGTTGCCACAGCAGACCATGTAATCACAGATATTATATGTTTAAGCTTTAGATTACCTCAGTTTCCTTGTTTATATTACTTCATTTATCTCCATCGTTCTTCCTGTATTTAATTTGCCACATCATTCTACATTGCCTGTCTCCAAAAAAGTCAAACACTTATATTTTCTTGGACTGTCTTTAGCTGTGATTATGGCATTGTTTCGACAACACTTTTGTTTTTACGACAAGTTTATTGTTATGATTGGTGACAAGAGACTCAACCTACTCTTTAAAGTGTAATCCAGCACCTCCTGAAGACTTTCAGCAGGGTTTATGGTCAGATCATAACACTGCCTCCAGAGGCTTGTACAGTGGACACTATGCATGATGGGTGTATCGCTTCATGTTTCTCTTTTTAGCCTGATACGCCCATCATTCTGGAATAGGGTCAGTCTGGACCACATGATCTTTTTCCATCGCTCAAAAGTCCAATCTTTATGCTCCCTAGCAAACTGAAGCAGTTGTTCCCTGATTAATCTCACTAACAAGTGGTTTTCGTATGGACACACGGCCGTCTAATCCCAATCCTTAGAGTTCTTATTGTGTGTGTGTGTAAATGCTCTTATTTTCCCTTTTAAACATAGCTCTAATATGCACTGTCCATTTTTTTGTGATGCAACTTCACCAAGTGTTAAAGTGATCTCCAATCATGGTCATTTGTGATTCTATACTTTCTATAATTTCGAGTTAGACAGTTCTTAACCCAAATCCAGTCATTTTAATGTTTTCTTTGCTTGATGCAAGACAATATTAAAACGCCTTTTCCAAGAGCCTGTGATACGTTGTCTTCTTGGGGTTGGCATCCACTTTGTTGCGTTACCACCACCTGCTTATCTCATCTGCCTCTCAGTTTAAATCCTTCTTTCTAGTCCCGTCATCCTTAAGAAACCCATTACTTTCTTTCTTGTCCTCCTTCTCCATTTTCTAAAATACTTTTCACAGTGTACTTAATCGTTCCAAATTCTGGAATGCTTTCTGAACCAAGGTCCCTGACATGTGATGCATCTTCTGGCATAGCTGCTTAAGATGTGAGAAGCTCCTCACTGCTAAAAGATTCGTTCACAGCTGAAACATATTAATCACTGCAGTAATAACCCGGTTAAAGGCTTGGTCTTCTGGGTGTTTAAGCAGCACTCTTTTTGGCTGGTTATTTTACTGATATACTTCTGACTTACCTTATCTCTTCTTCCAGCCTCGTTTGCCTTAACCAACTTGTTGTAAAAAAAAAAGACGAGGAAACTATGACCATTCCATATTGCATTTTATATGATTGTAATGCAGGCTGTGCGCCCCGTAGTATTTGTTTATGTTCCGGCATTTTTCACTTACTGGATTGTAAAATGAAGTGATTAAACCCTTTCCGTTTGTCCAATCACTTCACTTTGCTCTGCACAGTTTATCTTAAGTCAGTTCTTACCTTTGCTTTCGTGAACAACCTCTGTAGATTTCTATACCTGCTGTGCCAGTGTAGAGACCATGGCTCATGCCAGGGAGGTTTTCCTCGCAGCTGTCTCCTTTGGCTTTCACATCCTAGAACTGATCTACTGTTAAAAATAGATGCAATATCTCTCTAATCAAGGCAGCGCTATACTGCCAGTCTGATATCTAATCAAGGCAGTGCTATGCAAATTCATATTTTCTAGATTTTACGATTAGAAATAAGACTGATAGTTTTTTTACCCTGTGCACCAGGATGTGACAAATCATGCAAGCTTGTGCTGTTTGTCTTGCTGTTAAGATTTAATCACAATAAAGGGTTAAGAAAAAAAAAAGCATTAAACATGTTTCTGATACTGAATAAGTAACGAGGTCAAATGAAAATACGACTAAAAACGTCACAGAATATACCTGCAAGTGAAATATACCTTTCTGTGTTTCAGCAAGACATTGACACGTTATTGTACACCATGTTTACTGTAACGCTGCTGGTGAGAAGTAAAAGTTCAATATAATGAATACAATCAAATCGCTCTGCTACTTGTAGCTACGTCCTGTAGAATGATATGAACACTGATTTAAAATACATGAGTGTTACACGTGTATTGTGTAAGCGTCAGTAACGACATGACAATCGTGTAGATCTAGTTTATCAGTCTAAAAACACTCTAGGCTGCAAAACAAGCCAGCACTCAACAAGATAAAAATTAAATGCAAATAAAAAAAAAAAGAAAAATGAAAGAACCAAAGAAAAAGATGCAAAAGAACAGAATGAGGAGAGTTGACATTTATTTGCCCTTGATCTTACAATAAAACCATTAATGTTTAAATGTTAGCAAAAAAAAAAAAAGACAAAAAAATTATATACAGATGAACAAATAAAAAGGAAGCTGATAAAAGCAGTGGTTTTGTACACCCCTATGTCAGACTCCTTAGGGAGAGACGACGACACGCTTTTGAAAAGCTCATCAGAAATCAGCCTAAGCCTAAACCACCCCTCAAAGCTCCAAAGTCTCTGCACTAAATACTCGCATGTGTTTTCAGGGGTTAAAAAACAATGGAGGAATGTAGATCTTCTAAAAACAAATACACACTATTTCAAAAGGTTTCACATTGTCCTTTAACCGTCAGCGACGATCCGTCGATTTGCTCGCCTGCCACTGGCATCCGAGACGGGAAAAATGTGGGCTGTGAGACTGATACGAAGGACACGCTCTCTTCTACTGGAAAGTATTCCGATCTGTTTGGAGGATGCGGTTCTCCTCCGCGGTCCCGGTTCGTACGTCCACAGTGGAGAAGGAGCGACCGATCGAGAGAACCCGTGATGCTTTTTTTCTTTTTCCATATCTTTATCATTGACTCTTTTTTTTTTTCTTTCTCTCTGTAGTGACACGGCTGTATTTTTAATGTAACTTCATTGACGTGGCTCAAGTCTCATATATATATTTTATATATTTCAATCTTTTAAAAAAAAAAAAAGAAAAAAAAAGAAAATAATAAAAAATAAAAAGAAAGGAATGAGGGAGGAAAAAAATCAGTCCTGTCGCAGTAGGTTACTCCGAGGCTGGTGTGGGCTCAGCGGGTGTGGCCTCGGGCTCAGCAGACGAGGCCTCGGGCTCAGCAGGGGTGGAAGCAGGAGCTTCTTCGGATTTGGCGCTCTCCTCTGTGGGTGCGGCTTCCACCACAGGGGTGGGCTCTTCTGCTTTAGGCTCCTCCTCAGCAGCCTCTGGAGCAGGTGCTGCCTCTACCTCCACCTCCGCCTCTGCTTCGGCAGCTGCCTCCTTGGTCTCAGCAGCCGGCTCATCCTCTTTGGTTTCCTTTGGGGCGTGGCCGTTCTCCTCTGGAGCTGGCGCCGCCTCCTCTGTGCCCTTGTTCTTTTTCAGTGAGAAGCCTTTAAACTTGAACGAGTTCTTCAGGGAGAACTTCTTCTTCTTTTTGACCTCCTTGGGTGCCTCGTCCTCTGCTGCTTTGTCGCTGGTTCCTTCACCCTCTGCGGCCTCAATGGCGTCCCCGGCCTCTGATTTGACAGCCTCCGCGGTTCCGTTTCCATCAGCAACCGCCACCTCTCCTTCAGGTTTAGCCGACACGTCGCCGTTGGTTTTGACGTGGCCGTTCTCCTGGGGAGAAAATAGAGAAGAAACCTTTAAATGCTATTCAGTTTATCTCCAACGTTTTGCCTGTGAATGAATTTTTTTATGTGATGTTATTGTCAGAGCTCTAGACATCAAGTACTCCACCAATATGGACATCATAGGAGCTGAGCCAAAACAAATGTAAACAAAACTCTGTTGTCATTTTTTTGTACACCATGTGTGAGAGACACAAGTGCTGTCCATTATCAGTTAAAGACTATCAGCCTGCCTCAAGGGAACAAATGCGAGATTTGAGATTGGACCCGAAGCCCAATTTCTAGTCAAGTCAAAAGTCAGTTATTTCTAAAGCACATTTAACACAATACAGTTGGCCAAAGTGCTGTACGATCCTAAAATAGCTGCAGACATAGAAACAGGCTATAAAAAACAGACAATGCACAACTACAGACAATTTAACAGTAAACAAAAAGCACAATAAATATTAACAACAACAACAAAAAAAATTAAACACTATTAAAAATTATATGAAAGAGTATAAAATAAAAAAAAAAACAGCATCAAAGTCTTACAAGATCACAGGTGGATCTGTTTAAAATGATCCATTAGTTTTCACAAAGTGTGTGTGTGTGTATATAATTTCTGTTTTTAAATGCCTCTGTGAAACAATCTTGTAGAAGTTGTGTACAATCCTGTGTAGTTTCAGTATTGACCAGCAGGAGCACTGTTTCGCATGTATTTGTCTTTACGTATCTGTTTCTTATTACCTTGCGGTACTCAACTCTACCACTAGGCGCCACTGTTGCTCCGCTAAAAAAAAAAAAACCGAGCTCGAGACGCGAACGTGAGACAACAACAGACGGGCGCGTCATAAACGACGGCTCATTAATGGCGCGGGGCGAGAATTTATTGTGTTGTACACACTACGTAGTGCACGTAATAAGAGAGACAAACCATTTTCAAAAAAAAATCGGACATGATTTTATGATCTTAAATACTTGTGTGTCGTGCAGGGTATATACACTGGCAATGCGCGCGAGGTTTTGTACTATGTGCTCACTGATGGTGTTTAGTAATTAATTAATTAAATCAATTAACAATAAAACACTTATATATTATATAGCTTATATATAGCTATTATCATTTAAATGTGCCGCCTCCTTGTGTCGAGATCAACCATTAAAATGGCTCCCTACACCCATCGGGGTATCAAATGATGGCGCCCTGCACCCCACGCAGCGCGCGCACTACGCACTGAACCCCCCACCATTTGGGACTGAACCTAAAACCCAATCCAAAGCACCATCAAACCCGAAATTAAGCTGATGCAAAACGCGAGCAGACGTTCGTACAGAGATGAGACGGTGTGTGTGTGTGTGTGTGTGTGTGCGCGCGCGCGTGTGTGGTGGTGGTGCGTGTTCGTGCGCTTTTGTTCAGCAGCACAGCGCAAAAGAAAATGCCCCTCATTTGCATCCTTTGCGCCCTTTTGTTCCGAAATCACCCCACAGAGCACAATGGGTTGAGCTCGGTGCGACTACACTCATCATCACCTGATTAGAAACACAAAAAGTTTCTAACCGAACCAGATTTAAAATTATTTAATCAATCATTTTTTTTTCACCAACAAAAGATACCCAGGGTGTTTGATGTTTGATTATTAGGGAACAGTGTTGTTCTCTATTACTGCTCGGACACATCATATATAAACCAACATTAGCATTAAAAACAAAGCAACGAACAAAGGATCAATTGAACAGAATTGGTGCAAAAATAATTGCTTAGTAAAGATCAATCATAACGCGCGGACCCCTACACACCCCCACACACACCGATACACATTGATGGAGAAAAGCCTCTGAAACACCAGACAAAAGAAAGGAAGCATGTAGCAGACGATGGGATGGGATGTGAAATGACCCCACATGGACACATCTTTTACCTGGCCGTTGGTTTTAGCGGCTGCGCTCTCAGCCCCTTCAGCTCCACCCTTAGACAATTGCGCTCCCATCTTCACTCCAAAAACCAAACCGTTGCCGACCCCGAGGGAATTAAAATTAAAGATGAAGTAAAAAGTAAACTTCTTGTTCAAAAGTTGAAAAAAAAAAAAAAACAGGAGCGACAAAGTCCTCTGTTAGTCTTTTGTTGTTGCCTCGAAACAAGGTGTGAAAGCACGACGTGAGATCTCACATCCGCTGCGCCCGCGATCTGAAGCTGCTCGAGATGTCGACCAGTGTATTTCTGAAGCTCAAATATCGCGCGAGGCCCCGCCCACACGGGCGTGGTCAACGCCAAGGGGCGTGTCCCCACCCCTAGTGGGGTACGTGCCAGATGTTCTAGATTACTTTATACACTAGCTACACTCTTGAAAAGAATTATACTGTATAGAATCTGATATATAAGAATGCTTCTTTACATACGCATCATATGTATGTTAAATTATTATTATTATTATTATTATTATTATTATTATTATTATTATTATTATGTTTCGCCTGTGATCTAACAGTAGGCAACGTCATAATCAACTTTTATGTCATACTGTAAGAACGTCACAGGCGTCTTTCTCTCTCTCCCACTCTCTCTCTCTATACACACACACACACACACACACACACACACACACACACACACACACACACATATATATATATATATATATATATGGCATGTTCTAAATTACTTTGTACACTTCTACACTAGCTACAATCTTGGGAAATTAACTCAGAATAACCCTTACATTAAGGATTTACAAAAATGTTCTTTAATAGACATAAACTGAAGTAAAATAGAAGAAAAAAATAATTGTTGCACTTACCCCTTTAATAGCACTACTTCAATTTCTGTTACTTAAATGTAGATGGTTAAGGTTTCTGAATAACACCTAAGTGATTTCCCCTTAAAGTATGATTATTGGTATTTTTTTAAATGTGAAAATTGAAGATGCCCTTATTTGTATTTGGGAGACGCCCTTGTCCAGAGCGACTTACATGTATCTTATCATATGTCTCAGCAGCTGAAGGTTAAGGGCCTCGCTCAAGGGCCCATTATTAGGAGCTTACAAAAGATTTTTTTCAAGATGGATGAAATCCCTAACCCTAGCACTTAACATCTTTTGAAGACTTTAACTCATTAAACCGTAACAACTTATAGTTATTGGCATTTTTTAAACAAAGCAATTAAAATAAAACAACAACAAAAATTTAATTTCAGACTCCATATTAGAAGGGTAAGGGTTCTAGCTCGTAAAGAGGTTTTCCTTGGAATGAGATAATTTTGAAGAACACTTGAGGCTTTTCACACCCTAAAATGACACATTTTGGAGTTTATATTTTAGAATTTATTATGTCATTTTTTTCTTTTTATTATTGAAAGGAAAGTACAAACTGAGTGTTTAAGGCTTCTAACATCCAGGTGTTCCACTACAGGGGTCTTCTGCTTAAAGTTTTAAATCCCGTTCTTGAAAAGGAGCAACCTGGGATAAACCAATTATAATTACTCTTTATATTTATTAACCTGAAATATAGGCTTCAAATTAAATGGTTAAGGGGGTCTAATATAATTAATGTTTTACTCTGTTCAAGTGTTCCTTTGAGAAATTTCTTTAAGAAAGACAACGCTTGTCACTGTCCAGGTCGCCTTACTATTAACCCACTTAATTCCACTAGGGAAATTTCTTTTACTGAAATGTAGACTACAGATTAGATGGTTTCTAGGATTCTAGGATTCTTTTTTGAGGAGTTTCTATTTGGAATGAGAAAACCCTTTTTTTTAAATGAATAAATGAGAAGAACAATGACGTTTTTTCCCCTTCTAATTGTATTAACCTATTTAATTCTACAATAAAAAATGACTGGCCTTTTTTAATGGAAAGAGACTACAGATTTTATTATTTAAAGTTCTAGTATCTAAAGCGGTTTCATTTGGAACACAGAAACCCTCTATTTAAAGTTCTATATGGATGACATCTTGACTCATTTGGGACCACTATTTGCAATTATTTGAATAAAAAATAATAATAATTTAAAACCTCCCTCCAAAATATTAGACTCCAAATTGTACAGTTAAGGGTTCTAGCATATTAAAAGGGGTCTGTTTTAAACATGGAAACACTTTATTTCTTTAAAGGTTCTTTAATATGAAAAAAGCGACAATGATTTGGATGGACATATCCTATTTTATTCTACCAGTTATAATGATGTCTTTTTTAATCGAAACATAAACTGGAGGGTTACGAGTTCAAATGTTCTTAAAAGGTTCTACATTGATAGCAGAAACCTTCTATTGCTTTAAAGGATCTTCAGTGAGTGACAAACTGAAGAAAGGTTTGTTTTTTGTCCACAACATCATAAATCATTTAATTCCACCATTTTTTAAGCATTTTTAATGAAATGTAATGTATTCTCCAAAAGAGATGATTAAGGGTTCGACTGAATAGGAAAAAGTTAATGCTATATGTTATAAGAATGTTATATTTTCTTTAAAGGTTCATGGTAGTAACCTGTCTAGCATATTTTTCTTGTTTCTATTTTTATGACAAGGAAGACAACAAATGATCAAATTACGTTATACAGTAGCTTGTCTTGTTTTCATATTTTATATCAATTCCTGTTTTATGAAGGTGGTTCTACATTTTAGGGTCACATGACCTGATTTGTGACGTTGCTCTGAATTTAAATGGAAACCTCTGATGCTGGAAAAATAAATCAGAAAATGAAAACAAGAAGTTATGAGGTCATTAACATTCAGTCTAGTTGAAGCTGTTACCACGGACGTATGCACGGATGCTAAAATATTGATCTGAAATATTGATGCTTCCTTTTAGACCTTGAAGCAAATGTCAGACACCAGACGTCTCAGGGCTGACTGACTACATTTGTGGTAAGTCAGGAATTGTATGAATTGGATGTATTTCCCCGTTTTTGTTTTTTTCTCCCATAAAAGTCTCTTAACAAAATGATGAGAAAAATCCATGCTGATTAATTTTAGAATTTTTAGCGTTATAAGCGTTGTGAGCACCTTCTGCCCCTCTGTAGTGTAGTAAGACCAAACTTTTAGCAACGTCTACAAAAACTTAACGATGCAGCAGGGCATGATGTGAGAAATCATCTCCACAGAAACATGAGAGGCCAAAGATCAGAACTGTGCATGCTTATGTAATGATGGGATGAATGTGGAATAATGATGATGGTCAGAATGCTAAAACGTCAATATTAGCAAACGAATCAGAAATGTTACGCGGATTGTTTAAGTTAATATAATGAGCGGGGCTAAGGGTTTCTACAGTACTTGGCAAAAGTCTTGACCCCAAAGTTAAATGATGTAGATCAAATGGGAAATGGGAACAAACATTTTACTGTGACAGTCTGCAAAGTGCCTAAAGATACAATTTAAAAATTGGTTGTTTATGTTCCAACCACTAAGCATTCAGCATCACCAGTATAGTAAATACCGGCCTAATCATCTGTCATCATCTGCACCTGTTTCTTACTGGTTCATCCTTAAGTTAGATGCTTTTTATGATTGATTGATTTATAGGTCACTGTGTCACTTAACAAACAAAAAACATTTATCTGAATGAATGAATGAATGAATGAAACTGTTCAAGTACTGGACTAAAAATAACTTTGGACAAAAAGGTCCATCAGGAAGCCTGAAGAATTATTTCTCAAGACTATATTAAAAATACAAGAAAGTCTGGCTCTTTGGAGGCAAACTATGCATAAATTGGTGGGGTCGCAACCCATGATGTGTGAGATTGTTGATTGATGTGTCGATTGATCGAAAGAAAATACAACTATAAACCAATTTCAAGTGATATTTAATTCACACTTTACACTGTGATGGGCCATGTTGATTTGATGTTACATGAGAATGAGGATTCCTTCATAACTGAGACATGCAGTATTGTCAGAACATGCCTGTGTAAGTGCTTTGTCATTGTAATCAGTCAAGTCAAGCGGTCACTGAATGCACCTTTCCACGCCCGTATTCCACTTACCTCCTGATGACCTCAGGTTTACAATAAGTGCAATCTAAAAGACCTCGACACAAAGTCTACAATAATTATACCTAGCCAGATGTCAAACAAGCAGGACGAGATCCGGCTGGAGAACATGAGCATGTTTCCATAGTGGGAACATTTCCAGCTGGCACAAAAGTTTTTTACAAAAGACAGGTTTTAAATAAGAGTAAAGCGTAGCACTGCTTCCTGGCCATGGTTTTCTCAATTGTTGTGTGCTTAGAGAGAAATGCATTGGAAAATCCATGACATGTACAGACAAGTTGCAGACTCGCTGGTCCATTGCAGATTACTGTTAGATAACCTCAGCCTCAGGCTCAATGCCTATGGTGCTTACCCACGGACAGCAAAGAATGACGTCGTTTTTGTGGAATCTAATCAGATATTTATAGGCATGTGTGTATAATGCAGAGGTATTAAAAGTACTGAACTTCTTTATTCAGGTACAAGTGCAGCTGCTAAGTAGAATATATTCTCAGGTAAAAGACCTTTTAGACCTTCCTCACTCAAACAGTATAAACATCCAAGAAAGACTTGCCGAAAACGAAACCAAGCATTAGCTAAGGCTCACCAGCTAGCTTACCTCGTACACTACCAAATGTTAGGTAATGTTAGGCAATTTCGACGAATGCTAATCACTAGCTGGCTGAAAACAGGCTGGCATAATCAGTACAGTACTTACTGTAAGTCTACGTAAAAAAAGAAAATATGTCCCCAAAGGCAGGGCTTAAGTTTGATTTGATAAAAAATATATATATGTTGGAAACCCTAGCAGTAATATACCTAACTCTAACTAGCTTTTCGACTAACTTTGCTACTGGTTTAAATTATACAATAAAATGCACCTAGTTAGAGAACTTGGATGCAGAGTTTTAATTACGCAACAATAAAGTATTTCGGGTTTGTTCATGGTTTGTGCATGGTCAGCTACTTATTAGACAACTAGTTGTGCACTCCGTTTGTGCACTACTATCTCAATTAAAAAAAGAAAAAAAGATTTGAGGCAGATGAGCAAACATCTTAGTTTAAGTCTAGATTACTAATCATGTCTCCATTGAAACATTTAAATACATGTTTTGTGCAAAATTATGTTGGTATTATGTTGGTGTTTTCCAACAAATGTCAATTGCAATGTAGCCTCTCATAATAAGCACTTGAATGGAAATACAGCTACTGTAAAAGCCACACCGGATCAACAATGGCGTCCCTGACTGAGCTAAACACAGAGTCAATTCACTTTCCACACTCAATTCAATTCAGTTCTATTGTCCTTTTACATATACAGGCTTTTCTGCTGATCTCGAAGACGCCTACAACATTTATCAAGTGCGAACTGGAAATGTTTGAATGCCTCGTATTCATAATTGATGCCTAAACCCATAACCCTCCCTTTTCCAGCTGTGAATGAAACACAGCCTCTCTCCATCAGTCGCTGTGGTATGTGAGGAATGTTTTAGCCGCCCAGAGGTCTCCGTTTCCGCTCGGTCACCCCCAGCTGAAGACCAAGCAACAGCCCTCATCTAAATCCTGTTCCAGGATAAGACGGACTGTAAAATGAGACATTTAAAGTAGCTTTAACCTGGTTGCAGTAGTTGGACATCAACCAATTTTAGCTGGACTTGTAAATAACTTGTCCTTTTTTATATTATAATTTCCTAAATTTGACATTCCCTATATATTCCCTTATATTTACTGTATAGCTAGCTTCTTTCTACAGAACAGAAATTCCTGACTTTTAAAAATTTCTAGCTAAATGTAACTATAGCCATAACTAAACTGTTTCCATTTGTTACAAAACTCCATTAAATTGAAATTCCTAGTCACATTTGTAGGTAATGAGCTCTATATCATTATAAATAAATTTGTAGCTAATTAAATTTTTGATTGCAACATTTCTTGCTGAGTTATGCAAATTCAAAACTAAACTGATACCAGTGACTACAAATTTTAAAATTCAGTTATTTACAGTTAAATACAGTTAAAAGTTTGTTATTTTTAAGGCTCTACTCTTGAATGTTTTTTTTTTTTTTTAGCTAACTTTAGATACGTTTGTTGCTACTTTGCTCTTGTTCTTGCGTGTCACAAAAAAAATCCCACTTTTTTTTAATGGCTATACAAAAGTAGTTACATTTGTAGCTCATTTGTACTATCACAAATTTCCCAGAATTTTAAGTCCCTAGCTGAAATAATAGTTTGCTGGCTCTTGTTCATTTCAATTTGCTGCAAATGCTACATTTGTAGCTAAAGTTACTTAAATTCATGGCTAACTCCCTCTTATACTTTATAGACCTTTACACATTTTAATTCTAAACTAAATTTGCACTTGTTTATCAAACATTCTTAAAAATGTCTAGCTTCATTTAAATAGGTTTGTAGCTACCCTGCTCTTCCCACATGTTTTTAATGGCCATACATATACAGTACATATCTCCATGAATTTTAAGTTCCTAGGTCCAAGTTAAATGCATACATTATTGATTGCAATTACATTATTGATTGCAAACTTCAACAAATGTCTAGTTAAATTAATCAAATTCATGGCTAAAAGTTCCATCTATCTAGGAAACTCTGTAGGGTGACCATGGAGGCCAATGGTGATCATCATTTATTCCCATTTCAAGGCCGTGGAGAGACCTCCGGTCAACGTTCACACGTGCATTCACACACTATGGGCAATTTGAGAATGGTAGTTAGCCTAATCTGCATGTTTTTGGGACTGTGGGTGGAAACCAGAGTACATGTAGGAAACCCACCAAGAATGGGGAGAACATGCAAACTCCATGCACACAGACCCTGGGGCGGAAAATCGAGCCCAGACCCTGGAAATGCAAGGGGATATGCAGTTATAATCAGTATACATTAAGTTCATGAGAAAATAATACACTTGCCACAAATTGTCATTTAAACTGAAAACAAATGCGCATTTAATCACTAGTGTATGTGTGTAGTTTGATTAGCTTTAGTCGTTTTCATGTATTGCTAGGGCTAAATACATTCATTCAGCTGCGGGAGTGAACTGCACCTGGGATCTGTGTGAGAGAGAGAGAGAGAGAGCTAGAGAGAGAGAGAGAGAGAGAGTGTGTATGTGTGTAAGTGAAAGTGTGAGCTGAGTGAAGCGTATGAGTCTGTCTGGAAGTGTGGAGCTGCAGTGTTAGTGGGTCAGTGTGCCAGCAGTGGCTCTTCATCAGCACAGTCACGTACTACATCAGTTCTCTGTCTGCCCCCCCCCCCCCCTCTCTCTCTCTCACTGTCTGTCTCACACTTCGACACTCTCACAGACAGACTGGTGAAGTGGAGGTTCACTTATGCAGTGGCGGAGGAGTCAATAGTGTGGAATTGTGGTTTAATAGTCTGTGTGTGTGTGTGTGTGTGTGTGTGTGTGTGCACGCAAGTGTGTGTGGGGGTAGTGGTCAGATACACTTATGTCTGCCTCTCTGGCATTTGTGTTTGTGTGTAGATCCCTCTCTTTGTCTTTCTGGCTCTAGCATAGTTTGTCCTTGAAGCTAGGGACAGCGCTGCCCTTGTATTATGAAGAGAAAGAGCAAACGAAAGATAGGAAGAGGGAAACACACACACACACACACACACACACACATACACACAAAGAATAAGAGAAATAGAGGGGGAAAGAGCGAGAAGGCTTACATATTTTAATTGAATGATTCTGTTGCCGTTGTGTTTTTTCACCCATCTGCACATTTTGTGTGGTTGTGTGTGTTTCTGTCTGTCTCTTTCTGTATGTGTGTCTCCACGTGTGTGACCCAGTTTCACCCCTCCTGTTTTCCCTCCTGCCTGAGATAAACCTCCCCCCACTGATTTACAATAACAGGAGGGGATGAAGAAAAAGAAAAGGCTTCACATGACGCTCTCAGCAGTGCTGTGAATCCTTAACGCAGATAAACATGCAAAGCGTTGGATTAATCCGTAGCCACAAAGTAATTTGAGGACACGGCAAACCTGCAGCTGTTTTTTTCTTTCTTTCTTCTCTACTTTTATTTATTTATTTTTAAAATAAACAGCTAGGTCACAAGGACAGCCTGTGTTTTGGCTACAGGATGGTAATCATAAGCAGACGAGCTGTGTTTATGTTTAAATATCAGTCAGGTAAAATTGAAATAATAACGCCAAACTGTACATACACTGAAACACAGAACTGGGATGTTGACGTCACAAATAATTACAGATACAGCAAACAAGGTTTCAGTTTTACGCTTTTAGCATTTGTGGAAGGAGTCTCCAGTATCAGTGCTTTGTGATTCTTAGATTTTCTTGACCCGATGGTTTACACTTTGATAACAAAAAGGGAGAATCAACATCCTTAAATTTTGACTATACTGTATATGATTACAAATTACACTGTCATTCTTGATAAATATAATTTTAAACTATATACACCTACAGTATAAAGTGCATCTCCAATTGCAAGCATGAGCATAGCATGCAAAACAAAGCTAGCTGTTAATGTCAAGCTGGCACATAATCAATGACCTGACAGCTGGACAAAGGACATTAGGGACCAGCGGACGCAGAGGAGAGGAGGTACGCCTCGAGACGAGGAGGAGATGAGGAGATAGAGGCAAAGCTGGAAATGAAAAGAGATTGGAGGAGTAAAGGATTTGTTTGACCTTTAAAGCGACAATCAGGTGCTGACTAAAAGAAGAAGAAAAAAAATAAGACAATATTATAATGCTAATAATGTATTATACAAACCATTAAAGCATGGGGTTCTCAAAATCGGAGTCTGTAAATAAATAGCAAGGGCCTGAGTGTTATTTATTTTTATTTTTTTATTACAGTAGTGGAAAACTTTACTACTACTAGCCTACACAAACCAGTATTAACACGGCTCACCTCTGATCAAAAACTTTAAAGAACATTTAGTTATTAGCCTGTTTGATTAGGCATTTTAAATAAATTTATCAGAAAGAGTTATCTCCACTCGAATTCTGATTAATTTAATGAATTCTTTCGCCTGCTCCTGTCAAGGGTTCGTTACAGCAGACTGTGACTGGGTAGCATAGGGTGCGGCAACCACCACCAATGGGGCTCAAACCCGGCTCCGGCTACATTCGGCTATACTCGACTCGTTACTTTTCTAACCATTTATTCTACACATGCAGCAGGTAGATCTACCACATGACTGTTTCACCAATCAGACGCAGCGACAATAATTACATGACTCCAGTTGACCAATCAGCCGCAGTAACAATAATATTATTTTGAAGTACAGCTACTCTTACTTGAGTAAATTTTTTTGGCTACTCTACCCACTTCTGGGCGGCACAGTGGCTTAGTGATTAGCACTGTCGCTTTGCAACTCCAGGGTTTGGGTTCGACTCCCAGCCAGGTTTGATTTCTGCCAACATCCTTTGCATGTTCTCCCCGTGCTTGCTTCAGTTTCCTCCCACAGTCCAAAGATATGTTGATTAGGCAAATTGCCTGTAATGAGTGTATGTGTGAGTATCTAACTAGTGTCTATTTTTAGTAGCTATATATGCGTCATAAGTGACTAAAAGAGCAAAAAAACAGATATCATAACTAGCATAAACAAGTAGTAAAAATTTGTTTCATAGTAAATAAACAAATCGTCGCAATACTTAGTAGTGAGGAACAACTAAGGGGTATCCAACACATTATTTATTTTTAATAAGAGCCAAAGGCCAAATAACAAGGGCCAGGGGTAGCTCAGTGGTTAAAGCATTGGACTACGGTTCGGAAGAGCCCAGGTTCAAACCCCGCAACCACCAGGTTGCCACTGTTGGGCCCTTGAGCAAGGCCCTTAACCCTCAACTGCTCAGATGTGTAATGAGATAAAAAAAAATGTAAGTTGCTCTGGATAAGAGCGTCTGCTAAATGTAAAATGTAATAATTTCATTTGTATCCATATTTTTTTTTAACAAACTGGACCCTGGGAACACATTTCTTTCTAGGCTAAGAATAAATCACACTGGGATAAAATAGCTATAACTAACTAGCTATTGAGAAACTGGAGTAACAAGAAATAAATGAAGGCTTTACAACCAACAAAATGGACTCGATAAACAAGTTGCCTTGTCCACACAATGGACTCAGGATAGCTAGCTTGCTAACAAGGAACTGCAAACTAAGGGGTTTCTAACACATTCTTTTTTTAAATTTTTTAAATAGTTTTCATGTTAAATGTTTAATTATTTAATGAGTTTATCTCTTTTTTCTTTTTTTTCCCTACAAAATAGACCCTGGGTATATGCTTCCGTTTAGCCAAAGAATGAATCACACTGAGATAAAATAGCTAGCTAGCTAACTAGATAGCTACTGAAAAACTGGAGTAATAAGAAACTTTAATTTGTTTTAGATTTTGTACACAATTGATTTTATATACAAATTGTCTTCTAGCATAGGAAGAACCCAGACTGAGGTGAAGTAGCTAGCCAGCGATATAGCACAGAACTGCAGTAGTAATAGTAGGAATATAGATATGAAATTAATTTCATATAATTTATGCTAGCTTACTAACTGTATATATTTAACAAGTTTTATTTCAAAGCGTTATCGACTTTAAAATGAGGTAAACAAGCAATGAACTGGAGTAGTGAGGAATAAAATGTATTTCCATATAACTTATGCTAGCTAGCTAGTTGTGTATTTGTAGCTAATTCATAAGCTACTTATTCATTTATTTACTTACTATATAAATTACTTTCAGTTTATTTGAGGTAAATCGTTAGCAAAAGTGGAACTGTTGAGACGAAAAGTCACATCTGCGACCGGGGGATCACCGGCTAAGTGTTTTATGTCGGCGAGAACCCGGAGTAGTAAGGAATAAAGCTCGAGGAATATAACTCTAAGCCTTATGCAAATGTTGCTTGGCATATAACATCCGACTCGCGCGCCGCGAACCCTCTCTCATGTAACCACAGCACTCCGTCACCCATCGATCCGTCTGCCAGAGAGAGGAAAAGAGATGCTGGGAACAGAAGGCACGGCCCGCCTGAGACAGGGGTTTAGAACGGTGTGACAGAAGGAGTCGAGCGGAGCGGATGTGTGTTGCGGAGAAGACGGGTAACCGAAGAGGATAATGTGTGTGACCCCATGACCTTTAAGTGTGCATCTGAAACGAAATCTGAGGCTGAGGCACATGAATCACAACAATGTCAGGATTCCTCGATGTCACTGTATTAAGGATTATGGTTGTGTGTGTGTGTGTGTGTGTGTGTGTGTGTGTGTGTGTACAAAAGCTGCTAGAACGTAAGTAAGAACAAGAGTTATGGACGTTCCGCAGCATTCACTGTAACAATAAATGGATAAAATGCTAACAGATCCCAGATTATCAGGCTCACTGTCCAGAAGTATTGGCACCCTCTGTCGAAATGAGCCAAAAATATGTGGACGTTCTAGAGTTTTCCGTTAGTTAATTTATTTATTTATTAATTTTTAAGCCATGCAATTTTGATTTACTAAATCAGTAATCCTTTAGATTAAACAGATGCACCGTGTGTGTGTGTGTGTGTGTGTGTGTGTGTGAGGCAGGTTTGTGTTTTCTGTTCTAACATCCCATTTACTTATTATACTATCTATGATTCTGAACAGGCATTGACATTGCGCGCACACACACACACACACACACACACACGTTTTATCTGGGTCCCCTCTACTATATCTCTTTCCTTATCTGTGCTATAAATCTTTCAGTGTGCACCTTCATTACCCAAACACTATCCAGCGTGCACACACACACACACACACACACACACACACACACACACACACACACACACACACACACACACACACAGACACACA
>JAOVVA010000041.1:1649476-1660531 GCA_028565275.1 Leiocassis micropogon
AGATTACAACGTCGACACAAGATGTAGTCTACCTGAGTGCTTCTGCCTCCACTCTTATATGTCACCCTATGTTCCTGTCTCTTCTGGAAGAAAGTATTTACCACTGCCATTTCCATCCTCTTTGCAAAGTCCACCACCATCTGTCCTTCTACATTCCTGTCCTGAAGATCAAACCTGCCCATCACATTTTCATCAACCCTTAATCCTCAACTGCTGAGATATATAATGAGATAAAAATGTAAGTCACTCTGTATAAGGGTGTCTGGTAAATGTAAGCCTTCTTGCGATTAAGGAAAGGTTTCACCTCTGTACGTATAGTATATAACCCAGACAATGCAAGCTTCATGCGCTTCCCTTCTTACCCTGACAAGCACATCATTCTGGAACAGGGTCAGTCTGGACTCATCAGGTCACATGACCTTTTTCCATCGCTTCAAATCCAATCTTTATGCTCCCTAACAAACTGAAACACTTTTTTCCTTATTAATCTCACTAAGAAGTGGTTTTCTCATGGACACACAGCTGTTTAGTCCCGATCCTGTGAGTTCTCATGATATTGTGTGCGTGTGTAATGGAAATGCGTATGGGACCGTTCAGCTTACCATGCGAAGACATAATCATCCGACAGCACTGAACTGTTTAACAGGCCTTACTGGTCAGCTGTTCAAGTTCGAGATGCACAAGAGGTTTCTGGCTCACGAAAACAAAGCTAAGGTCATCTGTTTCAAAGAAGGTCAACGGTGCCAATACTTTTTCTGTGTCTCCAATGTTCATCAAAAAAAAAGACAGCCGTAACACACCTGTAGACAGAGATGCTAAGAGGAAGCTGTGTGTGTGTGTGTGTGTGTGGCGTGGTGTGTGTAGTGTCCGATTGAAACCATCTGGCAATGTTTGTGTTTATGTCTTACACCCGATGAGCAGGATCCACGTCTGCACTGAGGCACCCCAGGGCTGCACAGATCATCTAACCACCATCAGGACAGTCCTGTGTGTGTGTGTGTGTGTGTGTGTCTCAGCACTGTGGGAAGCGTAACAGGGAAATCTGTTTTAAAAACAACCACGCATTCGCTGAATGTTTCCCATACACACGCACGCACACACACAGATAGATAACACACATGTAAGACACGTTCACACGTAAGGTTTTAAACCCATTTCTGTGGCGCCCGGTCTCTCGCTATCTTTCCTCCCGTCTCCCTTTGAGTCTCACTCTGTCTTAGTCTGTCTCTCTTCCTCTCTGGCTTATCTTCCGTCTGTCTCTCACTCTGTCTTTCTTTCCTCCTGTCAGTCTATCACTCTCCTCTCTCCTCTTTGTCTCTTTCATTTTCTCTCTATTTCACTGTCTCCCATTTTCTTTCTTTCTTTCTTTCTTTCTTTCTTTCACACAAACTTTCACACATTTCACGCTCTCTCTCTCTCTCTCTCTTTCTATCTCCCTCTCCTCCCAATCTCTTTGATTTCTCCTGCCTCGCTTTCTCATCATGTCTTAAGCTCTCAAGCAAGGAGGACATTTTCTCCCTTTTCTCTCATCATCTTTCGTTCTCCTGTCCGTCTCTCACTCTCTCTTTCTTTCCACCTGTCAGTCTCTTTACTCTCTCCTCCCATTTGTCTTTCATGCTCTCTGTTTCACTGTCTCCCATTTCTTTCTTTCTCTCTGTCTTTCTTTCTCACACTATTTTCCTATCACTTTTTCCATCTTTTTTTATCTTATCAATTTCTATCTCTTTCCTCCCAGTCTTTGTTTCCTTCTCTTACCAAGTCTTAAACTATTTTCTTTTGCTTTTCTTGTCCGTCTCTTTTGCACATTCTTTGCCTCTTACCATCTTTCTTTCTCCTGGCCGTCTCTTTCATTCTTTTTCACTGTCTTCCTCCCTTTCTCCATCCATCCATCCATCCATCCATCTCTCTCATACTTTATGACTCTTTAACTGCTGATTTTTTTCTCTTCTCCTCTCTCACTTTCTGTCTCACTCTTTATTTCCTCCCATATGTCTGTCTGTCTGTCTGTCTGTCTGTCTGTCTCTCTCTCTCTCTCTCTCTCTCTCTCTCCCTCTGTGTGTGTGTGTGTGTGTATACATGCCTTCTTGCTGAGATGTGCAGATGAGAGCACATAAAGAATGTCAAACACAGGCCTTCCCTTATCTCTGCTTATCAGCTGGAATGGTATTTACTCCGCAGTTGTTTGCCAATGAATTTCTGTATGATTCAGAAAAGAATGTAATCCATCCTCTGTGTGTGTGTGTGTGTGTGTGTGTGTGTGTGTGTGTGTGTGAGATGTTTAGAAGATGCGTTGGACATAAGTAATATGTTTGTAAATGTAACCTCGATGTGGAATGTGAAAACACTGTCACGTGTGTGTAGTCTCGCTCATCATACACGCCAACACACACACACACACACACACACACACACACACACACACACACACACACACACACTGTGTTATCGGACAAAATCTACATACTCTGCAGTGTTTGAAGTCACTTCCTGTCATGTTGCAAGTGTGTGTGTGTGTGTGTGTGTGTGTGAGGATATGTGTATACATATGTGTAAGCAAGAGAATGGCCATAAATGTTGACTTATTTTCAAATTCTGTGCTACATATTATAAATATTATTTTGGTGTGCACAAATATTCATGGCAAAAATTTTGGCGCCCTTTCGGTGTGAAAAACAATACAATCAGGAGACATAATCATAAGTTACATCTCCTCTCCCTTTTCCACAATAATGTAAATAAATAATGGCAAAATTATTGGCACCTCTTCAAATATGCCACACAGGGTGCCAATAATTATAATATTCACTCTTTGTGTTGTATATAGAGAGTAGGTATATAATTATGTGACTCAGTATAATAATTAATTTACCATTCCTTTCCTTGCTACATATTGTCATTTTCCTTTTAAATAAATAAAGGTAAAATTATTGGCACCCCTTTAGATATGCTATATATAGGGTGCCAATAATTATGATATTGACACATGTTTGAATATAGAGTATATGTATATAATCCAGAGATTAAAACTTTACCTTTAATTTCTCTAATTATTTATTTTTAATTAATAAAGGTAAAATTATTGGCACCACTTCAGATATGGTACCTAAGGTGCCAATAATTATGACACTACATGTCAAGCATACAGTATATGAACATAATTTAGGGACTGCTTTCAAAAAAAAAACTATTTACCTTTTCTTTCTTTTCCAGGCTGCATCATGTTATTTTCTTTTTAAATAAATAATAATGACAAAAGTATTGGCACCCCTTCAGATATGCTGCGTAGGTTGCCAATAATAATGATATTGACTCTACATGTTGAGTATACATTGTATGTATAAAATTAAGGGACTGATTGTAATAAATTATTTTTTTAAATTATTACATTTCTTTTCCTTGCTACATAATGTAAATTTCTTTTTAAATGAATAATAATGGCAAAATTATTGGCATCCCTTCAGACATGGTATATAGGGTGCCAATGATAGTTTTATGATTATGATATTGATTCAACATTGTTGCATATACAGCTTGTGTATATAATTAATCATAAGACTGTGTTCAATCATTACATTACATCTCCTTTCGTTTTTTGAAGTTTCTTTTTTAATAAATATTAATCTACAGTACAAAGGGTGCCAATAATTATGATGCTGGCAGTACATTATAGTATAAATGTCAAGTATATATATAAGTATAAATGTCTAAATAAAAGTCTGGAGTGTAATCAATAACTAATCATTAATTTCTTTTTGGCTAATTAAAATAATTTTGGTTTAAAAAATGGCAAAATTATCATACTTTTGACGTGCTATATAGGGTGCCGATAATTATGGATCAACGCAAGTTGAATGGGCCACAATTCATCAGTCGCACTCTCACCCTGTTTCTCAATAATCTTACAATCGGATGTTTCACTGTAATCAAGACTTGGCCCTCACCCATCTCATCCCTTTCCCCCTTTCCTGACCTGCCCCTTATGCCCCAGGGTCACAGGAAGTGCCCTTCTGTCCCACCCCCTCTCTCAGCATGTGTGAAGATCAATGACTCATCCTGCAGGAAACAGGAAGTGCCATCACACACCCTCATCGTGCCTGAAACGGTAAGAAGGCTACGCAGTTACATCTAGTGGGTTTTGGCAGGTTTACAAATATGTGTGTGTGTGTGTGTGTGTGTGCGTGTGTGTGTGCAGCCAGGTCTTTAGGAGTATGTTGGAATTCATCCAAGAATGCATGTCAGGAATGCCTTCAGTTTATATGACAGTCAGCATACACACACTCACACACAGCGTGTGTGTGAGTCACAAATATTAACACACTTTCAGTCTGAATAAACTCATTCAGAGGTTAAGGTGATGTTGGAAATTGATTGTTGTGGTTCATGTGTTTTTCTCCATTCACACACACACACACACACACACACACACACGCACAATGTCAGGATGTGAGTGTAGAGGCCTCAGTCACTCAGCATTACTGCTGCCTTGCCACGCGACAGTGATGTGGGAGCCAGCTGTAATTTCAGGCTTAATCACGATGCATGTGTGAGATGGTGTGTGTGTGTGTGTGTGTGTGTCTGGTGTCCAGATTCTGCCACTTAACCCACCCCCTAGAGAGATCAGAAGGGACAGCTTAAATGGCTACCCCTGGGGAACACGCACATATATATACACACACACACACACTCACAGAGCAAACTCAATAGGTTGGGATTTTTCTTTTCAGCAACAAAGTAACGATTTTGGAAAAGTTACGTCTTGTTCCCAGTGTTCCCAGTTCTACCCTGATCAGAATAAAGAGTTTACTGGAGATTAATAAATTATGACTTCCAGCTTAACACTATAATTCTGAATCATCACTCAGGGAGACGGATATTAAGCCTCAAGTTCACAAAGAAGGCCGCTTCCTCCGTGTCATTACAGTCATTACAGCTACAGTCTAAAAGCGCTGCTCCTGTTTTACTTACTGTTTGATTTTAGTAACCCGGGTTCCTCAAAGTGGGTTCTTTGGTTAGTCACGCTTTTAAAAATAGAGATGTCAGAAACGTTGCATTAAAATGATGCCCTTAAGAGTTATTTTTGGTTCCCTAAACAGCCTTTCAGTTCATCTGTTTGTCTCATTGCCACAATAGACCAAATACTCCTTATGCACCCCAAAGGTCAGTCCTTACAGCATAACACAGTAGAAACTTTATTGTCCCACTGGGGGGACTGGTGTGTTTGAATCAAACCTGGATCTTTGCTGGTACAAAACAACAGAACACAATCCTGAGAAGGAAAAACTCCCTTTATTTCTCTCTATAATCCCCTGCTGCACTAATGCACCTATCCCAGTGTTTCACTAGTGCTTGGACACCATCACGGTTTGTCTGCTTCACGTCTGAAAGTATAGCCTCCCAGGAACTCCTTTAATGGCTCAAACATGGGCAGGACTCTACGGGGCAGGGGGATTCCTGTAATGGGTAAATGTTGTTGGTGAATGATTGTGTGTACAGTTCCTATGGACAGATACGTTTCTTCTTTGTTGCAAGTTGGTAACAAGTTATTCGACAGTTTTCAAGGATCTGTCGTTCCACTGGAAATAGGCTCTGAGTCACACAGATGTACGGCCTTCTTTAAAAAGCTTTTACCGTTCAAATGTTGTTCTGCGGCTAAGAGTCTCATTACCAGCCTGTACATGAAGTCTTCTGTAAACATCCATCGTTCTTACACCTTCATTCACCAGAAATCCTGGAACAAGTCCATGTCACTCCAAGTCTTCCACTGCTTTTTGTTTGTTTAGTAAAATGGGCTCTTTGTAAAGTTAAAAATAATAATAAAAAGAAAACATAAAGGGAGAACCCACCAAGAAATCAGCCGGCTCTCCAAAAATAATACAAGTGAAAAAAATAGATCTATAATCTTTATTATCTAGTTTTGTAGAAAAAGGGAAATCACATGCATTTCGGATCTTCTAGAAACTTTTAGGGGGAAAAAAAAAGGAACAGAGTCACTCACCAATATGTTTGTCAAACACACACACACACACACACACTCGGAATCCCTCTCTTATCTTCCAGCTCTTATAGAATGTCAGACGTGCGCCTGAGCCGTGTCCAGGTCAAAGGTCAACTCTCATTTCTGGAATTTCTTGCCATGTAAACCTAAATGGTTAATTCTGTCAATTCCGTACTGAAGCTGCCTATACGTCTGTTGTTTGTTCTCCACGAGCGAGTGTGTGTGTGTGTGTTTTGTCATTCCTACCATACCTGAGTATGTGTTAACAAGGCACGGATGACAAGTGGTGAGTGTTTAATAGGCTGTGTGTGTGTGTTTGTGTGTGTGTGCTGGAGAGCTGTCGATGACGGTCTAGAAGTCGAAGCTAAAGCCGAGGATCTGTCTTTCCTTGGTAAGCGCTCAAATAACTGCGAGAGAGAATTTATTAAGAATTGAGATGCCCGGAGTATGTCAGAAGTAGCACCTGCTGTGACATCATCTCTAGAAATAAGTCATCTGCTTTGACTGGTATGTTTCCATGGCATCATCTTCACCACATCTCTGCACTTCCCCCACTCATTATCATGAACAGCACTGTGGCAGCAGTGGAGTCATTCCGGTTCCGGGGCACCACCATCTCTCAGGACGACTCCATCGTTTATAGAAGCCCAGCTGAGGAAGTTCAACCTGCCACCTGTGAGCTCCTCACACAGTTCTACTCAGACATCATTCGATCTGGCCTGTGCACTTCAATAACTGAGCTATAAAATCAGACATCAGAAGACTACAAAGGACGGTTCGGACCGCTGAAAGGATTATCACTGCTCAGCTGCCCAACCTTCAAGAACCGTATATCTCTCCAGAGTGAAGAAAAAGGCTCACTTTGGACCCAAATCCAAGGATACAGAGCACTGAACACCAGGGCAGCCGGGCACAAGAACAGTTTTTTTTCCCCCAGGCAATCTACCTCATGAACAGTTAAATGTCCCCCCTCCCCACTGTGCAATAAAAAAATATGTGCAATATAATTATGTGCAATACCACTGATATTTATTTGATTAAACCCCACATCCTTTTTCGTGTTGTGTGTGGTGTTGTCGTCTCTGGAAGCTCCTGTCGCCAAAACTAATTCCTTGTATCTGCAAACCTACTTGCCAATAAAGCTCTTTCTGATTCTGATCCTGGCTTCCTTTTCCTGGGACTTGATCGAATGTCCACTAGGGCACTTTCACTATCAAGATTTTCAAGCGTATCTTGTGGGTAAAGCCGCTGAGGTCAGAGTGGTTCCCTTATGTTTATCTGTTCAAAAGTCTTCCTTCAAAAGTGAAAGTGTTCTTGCGTTAACACTAAGAGACCTTCTTCGACACCTAGCAGCGGTTTAGAGTCTGTGGCTTAAACCCAGCGAGGTCACGCCGGGCCTGCGTTTATTCTGAGCAGCAGTCTTTGGTGGATCGTTGCCGTGGCAACACTCGGAGCCAGGTCGGCTCAAGGTTAAGAACGGTTTCACAATCCAGACCTCGACCTTTTCATCATCACTGGAATTGTGATTTTACACTCAGGTTGTGTAAAATCAAGATGCTGGAACTTCTTGGGGGTGTTTCTGACTTGCATGACTCTTTTCTGGTTGCTCTGCTTTGAGCAAACACATAGCGTCGTTTCCTCTAGCAGGAAGTGACGCGTCCCGCAAAAGCCCCAGAAACCAGAAGTGTCACCCACTCGTCCTCTCCTCAATGAGCTTAATTCTTTGTACCGATCCATCGATGGTTCAAACAAACGTTTCATTGTGTTTATTTAGACAAGCAGTGCAGAGAAATAATACATAAAGTGCATGAACACACACACACTTGTTTCACATGCACACACACACACAGTGAACAGGAAACATGACGGCGTTCAACCTGCCAGATGAAACATTTTTCCATTAGGATTACATGGGAAATGACACATACAGTAGCGTACACGCAGACACACACACACACACACACACACACACACATACGCCCACACGCATGCTGACATAGCAAGAAACCAGCGTAGGCCCGTTCCAGTGCGGCACAAGTGCTGAGCAATATGGCCGAGGTTTTGCTTGGTACATGTTTACAGAAAACAGGAAACTGTTGGTATTAAAAAGGAAGTGTGTGTGTGTGTGTGTGTGTGTGTGTGTGTGTGTGTACGAGTAGGCAGTCACACATTTAATTCGAGGGTATTTCAGCTGACTCGACAAGTGGTATTAGAATTCAGTGTTTAAAAATAAACCTCTGGAGAAAGGGGTTCAACATCTGGCGCAGGTGAGAACGCGACAGTCAGGCTCGGGTCTGAGAGATTCCGAGCGAAGTGGTACTTGCATCGCTTCCGAATCTGATTCGACCCTGAGCTGACTTGAGAACAGGAAGTGAATTAAAAGTGTAGTTTTTTTTGTTTTGTTTTTTAACATATGAGCTGCAAAACAGAGCTGAACCAAATGACCAAGCCATAGATCTGCGGAAATGATATCTGTCTTGGAGACAGACAACAACAACAGCAACAATAAGACAACAACAACAACCTTCCTATGAGATTGATGAAAGATTTAATTTATTTCCCAGCAAATGAATCAAAAAGAAAAATCTTCTGCTATGAATCAGATTCAAGAAAAGCCTGTTACTCACAGTGTTAATGCAGTCACATCATCTTATCATAGGAGTTTACTGTAAATGTGATTCATTTTTGTTCCTGTTTATTGTAATCCTTAGGCACTTATTGCTTCATCCTCATCATCATCATCGAGCAGGTTCTTCAAGGAGCGACTGTTACGCCCTTAAGTCCATAACCGCCAAATTCTCTTCTTTACTGGCTTTGAATAAAAGCGTCTGCCGAATAAACGACAGAATGTAAATAAAGTCAAATCTAAGCCTAGATCATTTACATACAACAGAATAATGTACACATACTGTATATAATCAAAAGACATCATAAAGGCTCTTGTTTGATCTATAAACAATTACCTTCCCTCCAAAAACTGCGCTACAGAAATATTTATAACGAGATTGTCTCACCGCACGATGATCGCATCTCTGCTCCCGTTTTTTTTTTCTTTTTCCAAATAACACACAAAAGAAAGATACCCAGGCACGCAAATCCTGCTCCTGACCTTTAACCTTTGACCCCCTGCTGGACAGGGATGCTCTTCCTGCTTCCTGTTTTGGGACAGGAAACAGCGGCTGGTACGGAAGCAAGCCCGGCAAGTAGGGAAGTGATCTCATGGCAGCACCTGCATGGGGAAGCGCACACACACACACACACACACACACACACACACACACACACACACACACACACACACACAATCGCTTACAATCATACATAAACATACATTTCCCATGCAGCTGTGAGCAATAGGAGATGACGAGACTGGTGTGTTTCCCCTACACTTACGTGTTTCCCTCCGATAAACAGGGTTCTGGGATTTGGATAACTTGTGCAAAAGGAATTAATTTAACTGGAAATTAGTCGATTTGAAATTTAATCGGAAAACACGACGCAGTCACATGAAAGGTCAGATATAAAACAGTAAAGGAAGTCGCACCGATTATTTTTCATCAACAGTAAAAACGTAATATCATACTTTTTCCATTTTCCCGGAAAACTGATATTCCTTATCATGCATTTCCATCAACATTCCTGGACGATCCGTAACTCACTAGCGCCGTCCGTGTTCCCTCAGCCAGACGGTACCCTGTAACGACTCGCAGACAGGAAGTGAGCAGATCAGTCTACAGTCTGGTCACAATAATCAAACCACTGTATCTCACTGAGCGCTGGATCCTGATTGGTCAGAAGGTGTTGATTAACTTTGTGTATCAGCAGCAGCTCGGACACTCGTGCAGGTTTATGTTAACGCGCTCGTTCCGATACGTTATCGTAGTTACACACAGACTTCCACGTCTGTGCTTGTTGAAGAGGTGAGCAGGCGATTAACATTTGTGGAAGGAGTCTCCAGTGTCAGTGCTTTTAGAGCGTCGGACTGTTTCATCTGTCTGTCTCTGTATGTCTGTCATTCCGTTGGTCTGTCTGTCTATCTGTGTATTTTTTGTATTTGAGGTTTTTTTGGCGACAGTAACACTTCTCGCCTCTCGTCCAAAGTACGACTCTACGGCCTTTTCATCCCGCCTCCATCCTTCCCAAAGTAGCTTCATCCACTTCCTGTTTCAGAAATTCTTGTGCAAACAAACACAAGAATTCTGTTTTTTTTTTCTTCTTCTTCTTGTCTTTTTCTTCTTCCTCTCCTTTTGCTTATTGGTATATTTTTGTGGACATGACATGTGACAGGTCAGACCTCAGACTCGCCCACTTACACAGGTTATTACATGACAATTTTCTGTGTGTGTGTGTGTGTGTGTGTGTGTGTGTTGTAAGTGTATCCTGGCCTATATTCCCTCACTATCTGTGCTCCAAAAAAAAAAGCTTTAGATTTATACTCATGTACATCATAACTGGGTTTAATATCCAGGGCAGATGTTTAGTGGGCGAATCGATCAGAGAGAGAGAGAGAGAGAGAGAGAGAGAACTACGCCTTTCAGTTTTGTGTTTATAGTTTAGTGGCGTGATCGATTATGATTGGATTATTTCCGAAAATATAATATATATTTTCTGAAAGTCAAATGCAACAGCTGAAACAAAGATCATTCGGACCAGAGCGCAAACGTGTACTTTGTCACCCATTTCAGTTCCCTGTTTAAAATATCATCTTGTTGATGTGTGCCTTTTTCTCTTTCACTGTCTGGCAACGCGCGCGCACACACACACACACACACACACACACACACACACACACACACACACACACACACACACATATTGTGTAATAGTGGTATATCTTGGCAGGCTGCAGTTTTTGCTGAGGTTACACAGAGATCTGGGCCATAGTGAAATCCTACTGACACACATTGTTAACACACACACACACACACACACACTTCTTCTTTTCACAGTTTCTTTTTTCTGACGTTCTAAAACCGAAACGCGACTACTAATATTTATCCACATCAACTCCAGTGAACCTTAGGGTTGCCAAGTCCCTGGAATGGAAATGAGGGACGGGC
>JAOVVA010000041.1:1707942-1721941 GCA_028565275.1 Leiocassis micropogon
CCCTGACACGCCCATCACTCTGGAATAGGGTCAGTCTGGACTCATCAGGTCACATGACCTTTTTCCATCGCTCCAAAATTGAATCTAATCTTTATGCTCTCTAGCAAACTGAAGCCTTTTTTTTCTGGTGAGTCTCACTAACAAGTGGTTTTCTTGTGGACATGCAGCTGTTTAGTCTCTGTGAGTTCCTGTGAGTTCACATTGTGTGTGTGTGTGTGTGTGTGTGTGTGTGTGTGTATGGAAATGTTCTCACTATTCACCAACTTCACCAACTTCACCAACTTCCATAATGTGTTGAAGGTTTCTTCACCCAGTTCCATTTCACATCTCCTTAGTTGTTTTCTTTGTTTGATGCTGGACAAGAATTTGGCCCTTCTGAAATGGCAACTTTGTTTTGGTTAGACGCGTTAAGGTGCTCTTGAATAAAAAAAACAAACTAAAAAAACAGTTAGCAGTTGGAGCAGTAATAGTACCTGTCGTTATTATTTTCCTATAACATGATTTGGAGTGCTTTGCTTCTAACTTTGACTTCCTGCTGGTGTCAACACTTCCATGTAATCAGAATCTCTTATTTTTATTCTTGCTTATATCTGGGACGCGTTGCTCGGATTCAGTCCTGGACTGGCCATCGGGAGCACCAGGAGGATTCCCGGGGGCCTGGCGACTGGTTTTTTTTTTTTTTGTAATAATTGATATATTATTTATATTATTGCCCACCCAATTTACTTAACTGATGACGTCCGAAATTTGTATTCAATTAGTTAATCAAATAATAATAATCTGTTAAGTTCGCTCCGCACCTCCCCAAAGTGACATGCTAGGATGGAGAGAAGGCAGGTACGTGTAGCAGAAAGGAAAAGGGCACGCAAAAAGAAAGCACTTCCAGAAGCAGCAGCAAAATGTTGCAAAATTTCTGATCTGTTCAGGGCTTCAGGTGCAGCTCAGCTTCATCTGTAAATTACTGTAATTTTGTCTTTACAAGTATTGAACTGCTAGCAAATATTAGATGTAGTGCCCCTACTATCATTACGTAAAATAATATACGAGATATTATTTATTGTAAAGTGACATGAGTATTTTAGCAGACAAAAAAAAAAAACTTTCTTTTGTACAGGTAGGAAGGGAGCAGTGAGACAGGAGGTACAGTGCAGACAAGAACGCAAATACGTCTGATTTTTCTAAAAATATTGTCATTATTGTTCTAAATTCTACGTTAGAAAATGATGTCTGCCCAATTGTGAGGTTTAAAACCTTTTTTCCCTCTTTTTTTTTAACTGAAGGTGGAGACGATCAATCTAGAACTAGCTCTGGTGCAGCTTAGTGTTAAGATATAGGATGAAATGTATTGTTTTGATCATTTGGCTGTCTATGTCATTTAAAGATAAATAAATATATATTTATTCATATTCTAAACAATCTAACTATAATAAAGTGGTCGTTTCACGCCAAGGTAGAGACAGATCTGTTTGTAAGACTAGAGCAGAAGTAGTGACAGGTACAAGTAAAATACAGTTTATATGTAAACAAACTATATTAGAGGGAAAAAAGTGGCTGTCTGTGTTGTCTAAATTTATTTGGGTGCATAGGATGGCCTGGGTTGGTGTGAGATTTCCCGGCCCTGTTCGGAGTTATATACTGTACCATATCCCATAAAACGTGTTTTAAAAAGACAATAAATCCAAAACACAAGATTCATCAGTTTGTCTTTAGTCAAATATGAACAGATTGAACATGTGACAAGTTACAACCCCCCCCCCCCCCCCCCACATCCCACACAACATTAAACAGAGTCATGTAGCGTACGGAGTTCACGAAACGAAAGTGCAACAGTCGTCTATGAAAAGGCTGAATGCTAAATCAGTCACTTGCATAAGATCAGATGAAGTTAGTACTTCATAGATAAAGAAAAAAATAATATTACAATACGCAGAAAAAATAAACATTAAACATGAAACATAAATTACACATCAGGATTCATTTCTAATCCCCTAAATAATAGAATAAGAAGCATGATACAAGTACGGCTGCTTATAAAGCCCCAAAGGTTGATATATTACTCGTTTCCCCATTCTTATTGGAAAAGTAAAACATACTGTAAGCTTATCATCCATACCATCAATACCTCAATGTCTGATTTATAAAGGGATGATTTATTTAATGTTTCAAACTTTTATTCATTTATTATTATTATTATTTTTTAGACACGTCTGTCCACTTTAACCCCAGACAGTTCGGCTTCCACATCTGCCCTAAAGTCAAATTTCCCCTGGTGGCTCATGGAAATATCGAATGAATTCAGCTCTGAACTTAATTACACTGGCTGGAAGTCATCGAGCCGGTCGAACACCAGGCCGGCATCTTGCTCCCATTGGCTGAATGCGAAGGTGTGGGCGTGGACTAAGAGTTGAGACGTTAAAGCACGGGTTCGTTTGCGTCGTCGTCATCGTCAGGCTCTCCGGCTCTTCAGTCCCAGTTCTCCCAGTCCTCGTCGTCAAACTGGGAAAGAGAAAGGAAAAAAATTATGATGAGGCACATAAGAATGAATACGGGATTCTGATTGGTCAGAAGGTGTACATTAGATTCTAAAACATGTTATCGTATCTGTTGTAATGGGACTTTAAACTCTTCACATAAACTGATTTAAAAAAAATTCTTTAAAGAGATGTTTATTGGAGTCAGCGCTTTGACATCCTCAGGACAGAGGAGTCAGGCACTTTGGTGATGTCACAGGTTAGAGCGGTACCTCAGCGGTGGCTTCGGTTTTAGACAGCGCCATCTGCACCTCTTCCTCCGTCATGTCCAGGTCAAAGTCTTTTTCCCAGTCCTCGCTCACGTCTGTACTCGATCCTGACGGAAAACATTACAAAAGACTCCGTCAAACTTCTGCTTTGGTGTCAATGTGTACACAAGTACTCTTAAGAATTATTGGCACCCCTGAAACCCTAAGATAACACGACCCTTTTATCACCTTTTTTGCCGTTGGTGGAGGGCGTCGACTTGCCGCTGTCTGAGTTGAGCTCGAACACTCGCAGGTCTTGCACCACTTCCTCTTTTGCGCCTTCTTTTCTTGCCTCCTCCTTTCTCGCCCTCTCCTCCTTCACCCTCTCCGTGGCCCCAGTCCTCTCCTGCTTCTCGACCCCGGCCGGTGCGTCGGCGCAGCTCTCCGGGAGGTTCTCTAGCTGCGTTGGGAGACTCACGCTGTCGCTGCTGACTGACGGAGTGACATCGGACGTGGCGTCGCCGTGGGAACCCGCCACCTCGGGGGACGTGGCGCATGACGGGCTGGTGTCTACGGTAACGAGAGGAGGAGGAGTGAAGTCCAAACGAGACGGAGACGAACCTCCGATGAACTCATCTGCGGGAGATTGAAGAGGGAGAATTAACACGAGACGTCTTGAAAACGAATTGGAAGCGCTTCACGTCTGCCGTCTACGTCATTTAAAGATAAATAAATATATATTTATTCATATTCTGTATACCTTCCTCTTCCTCCTCCCAGCCCAGGCTCTGGGACTGAGTGGTTTCCTCTGCTCGCCGCTTCAGCGCGACTCTCCTGGCCTCCTCCTGATCAAACAAACACAAATTCAGAACATCATGTATGACATCATGTGCACCTTGAAGACGCTTCCTCAAGACAAACCTGATGTGATAAGAGGAAAGACAAGCAGTACTGACATGCCCACAGTCTTTACAGTTACAGCAGCAGCTTGACAGGATCCAGGTGTTTATTACGACCCATTTGTTCTGCCACAGAAACCGAGCATGAGGCCCAGTGCGATGAGCTCAGCACCGAGACGAATCAAGGCCAGGGCTTTATTATTCTAATCTGTTCTCGGATTTTACACACACACACTGAAAGAATTACGAACTTGGAGTGTGAAATACGAAAAAAAAAAAAAAAAGGCAGAAAGGCAGAGTGTGACTATGAAGCTGCACAGATTACATCATGACGAACTAAATATTTTAACACGTTAACTGCTGAACTCGATGAACCGCTGATGCGTCACAGGTTCATAACTTGTTTTCTGGTTTAAGAAAAAATAAGCTATCGATCATGTAAATTTAACATGTTCGCTACAGCTCTATAAACTGTCCACACAAAACCTCAAATAGATTTTAAGACTCTAAACAATCAACGTAGCTTTCCCCCCTTCTCTCTTTAACTATTTTTTTTTTTCGTGAAGCTGCATACAACAATCACGAACAGGATAAATGTTGTTTAAATAAGTGTACATGTAGTGAAGGGAGTCCATCAACATTTCGGGTAGATTAAATAAAAAGATTAAGAAATTTTATATTTCAGAAATCTTATAAAAACACCCCCATGAGCTCTTTATACATTTCTTAAAAATTATTTTATATTATCTGATCTGTAGACACCGTACCTGATCCAACTGAAACACTTTGTAAAAGTAGCGCTGCCAGAACTCGGAGTGAGCCACGGCTGCAGGAACCTAAAAACACACACACGCGCACACACACGCACACACACACAGAAAATGAATAACTATCAATCATATATAAAATAATATATAATCTTATACAGCATTATTCTCCAACATCGTCAGCAAACTAATGTGAAAATTTTTATCCTTTACAGCATTTTTGTACATCCGAGTCCAAAAGTCTGTACATCCCTATTATTTTCATTAATGACAAAAATTATCCTCTTTTACCAAAAGAAAAAAAAAATAAAACTGCTAAAATGGGGAAAATATAAATAAGATGTTACTGCATGAGCTGTAAGGTATAAATGTGTAAAGTTGTTAATTTTATTAATATTAATAACATCTTAATATTATAAAATTAATATCTTGATTTGTTCAGCTACAACTTAAATTAAACCTATAACATTATAATCCAACAGTATAGATTTCTTAGCATAAACATATTTTCTCCAGAAGAATTGGCACTCTAATGACAAAAGGGGGTGGGACCTGTGAGCAAGGTGTGTGGGAAATAAATCTCCCCTAGAATAGAATAATTCAAAAATATTCTCTCAATCAGTGGAAAAACAAATCTAATTATCTGTCCTACATAAATATATCAGATACTCAGAAATACTTTGCTTAGGATATTTTTTTTTAAGTCTAAGTTTAAGTTATCCAAAATGATAAATGAAACTGGTGCAGAAGATTGTAAAACTGCACAAATCAGGTACCAGATAAAGAAGTTTGGAACCGGGTCCACAAGCACACTGATAGAGGGCGTATTTAATTTAGAAACCAATGTTTCGATGATGTAAAACATACACCTTTTGTTGCAATTCCCAATACTTTCCGGAGGATGCTATAGATTTCATTATTTTGTCTTAAGGGTGTGTTTACTTTTGCTCTTTAAGCCACAAAAAAAGCCTGTACCAGGCTCGTTATCGTCTCATCAGAGTCACGCTCCTTAGTACCAAACCTGCTATTTATAGGAAGATCACATTTGTAAAGGCGTTTCTGTTCCAGAGTAGAAGCGGGTCGTACCATTTTAGTGTAGAGCGCTCGGATAGAGGGGCTGCTAACCAACAGCTCGGAGATCTCAGCTTTCCTCTCCTCTAGGCTGAAAGTGGAGAGCCAGGTGTCGAACTGCTCCGGGGGACCTGATGGAGAAAACGTGCACAGAGAGAGAGAGAGAGAGAGAGAGAGAGAGAGAGAGAGATTAGTGCTTAAGTGTAAACTGGTGTTGAGCTCAAAAAACAGGGTGCAAATACTTTTACTACGTTATGCTGGACTGCAACAGATTTCAAGTTTGTGTCTTAATCATATATAGCATGATGGGTTTGTCATAAACATGTGACAACATGTGAAACCATGACCACATTATTATGATGATAAAATAAATCAGGAAATGAAGGAAGAGAAAAGAAAGGAACGTACCGTCCGGTTCATTGCAGTAGGTCGCAGGGTCGGCTTGGAGAGTGTACAGACGAGCCTAGAGCAAAGCAGAACTCGGGTTAACTCACCCAAACTACCGCAACTAAGTTCCCCCTTCTGATTGGTCGTTTTTTTAAGTTAGTGTTTATGGAAGGAGTCTCCACCGGTCTGACCTTGGTGCTGTCGTACACCTCGGTGGTCCCGGCCGGCGTGGCCACCAGCGTGATAACATCGCAGTCAATGGTCTTATCGGGCGGAGGAGCGAGCGTGTCCGTGATCACGCCCAGAATATTCGAAAGGCTCTTCTTCACCTTCTCTGTCGTCTCGGACGAACCTTCCACCTGCCGCAAAAGGAGAACAGAGTTTGATTTGATGCATTTTTAATATACATATAATTATATACACACACACACACACACACCATATCAGCCATAGGATTATGATCACTCCCTAATATGGAGTAGGTCCCCCTTTGCCTCCAAAACAGTAATAACCTGTGTGTTTTGACTCCTTTCTATCGGAATCTGATCAACACTAGCTCTTCTATTGGCTTGGACTACACGGGCCAGACTTCACTCCCCATGTGCATCAGTGAGCCTTGGACACCCAAGTCCCTGTCGTCAGTTCACTGGTTTTCCTTCCTTGGATCACTTTTGGTATGTCCCGACCATGCAGACTAGGAACATCTAACAATAGATGCAGTTTTGAAGTTGCTCTGACCCAGTCATCTAGACACCACAGTCTGGCCCTTCTCACAGTAACTACATTTTCAATATCTCGTTACGATCACAGCTGGAAGTGTGTGGGACATATTAAGGCAGCAAGTGAAACTTTCGTCCTGAAGTTGATGTCTTGGAAGCAGAAACAAAATGGGCAAACATAAGGATCTGAGTGACTTTGACAAGGGCCAGATTGTGACGGTGAGAGGACTGGGTCAGAGCAAAACCGGTGAACTGGCGACAGGGTCATGGGTGTCCAAGGCTCACTGATGCACATGGGGAGCGAAGGCTGGCCCATGTAGTCTGATCCAACAGAAGCTGCTGTAGATCAAATTGATAAAAAGGTTCATGCTGGTTCATGCTTGTGATAGAAATGAGTCAGAACACACAGTGGCAAAAAAAACCCTCACTATTATAAAGGTTGTCATAATGTTATGGCTGATCAGTGTACTGTGTATGTTCGTGTGTGTCAGATATGAACGCATACGGCCAGCTTGCTCTTGACGGCGTTGGCCGTGGCGACGATGGAGCAGGCGGTGTCATGCTGCACCACGGTGGAGAATTCTGTTAAATCCCGTTTGATGAACTCGTACGCCTCGGATGACTGTAAAGGCAGATTCAGAGATAGATTTCTGGTTGTAAGCTTTAACTAGGGTGTTAATTGTATGCTAATTAGGGCTAATTGTATGCTAAGTATGGCTTTTAATTGCAGATACTCACTCTGTCTTTGAGGGACTGGATGCTCTGCTGCAGCCAGCCTCCCCACCAGGCTCCTTCCCTGAGACCATCACACATACCGACATTCATTAATTCATCAACCGACAAACCGGTTTAAACCAGTATCGAACCGCCTCAGCTCTAATTCTAGAAAGATCCAGAAAAGGCGTTTACAGCTGACAGACACAACCACCTCGCTTAGCTCTCGGGCTAGCTAAACAGTATGGTTGAAAATAAATCAAAAAGTATCTTTTGAATATTTTATAAAAATATTTTTTGTGGGGAAAACCACAACAAAATCCGCAAAACACTGCGGTTAAATCCGCACCTGCCTGCGACCGTCGCTTTTATTGACTGGCCCCGGCTCGATCCCAAACAAAGCCGTGTTTACTACGTAGTGCACCACTAATAACCTACAAGCCGTTACGTGGCTCCCTACGTAGCACACATACACAGAACGCGCTGAGCGATTTGAAACGCGTCCCTATGCCAGCAAAGCTCGCGACACTGTTTTTGTAAACAAACGCACAAATCCGTCAGCGGTTGGCTTCGATGCTAATCGCAAAGCTCAGCAATGGTTAGAGTTCACGCTTTATACTCAATTTAAGTCTTTATGACGTGCAGTTCGACGATTATTACGTACCAAACAACGATTATTTACTGGGACTTAACAACTCACCCTTCCGCCATCTTCAGCGCATGACGTCACGGAATACCTTCAACCCGGAACCCACACCGGAAGCGGATCTTAATGACGCCGCCAAATAAACAAAGACATATAAAAGCAATTTAACTATTTGTGTAAATTAAGGGTTTACTTAGAGATATTGAGTGTAATTAGAACCTTATGTAAGGAATCATGAACAGAAATGAATAAGAAAGCGACGTAACAGCAGCCATTTTAAAAGGAAGTTGCTGCATTGCTCTTTTTTTAAGACGCGTCAAACGGTGGCGCCATATTGGTAAGGGCACGTGTCTAACAGGCTCATTGTCATGAACTGAATTTAGTTGGAGTTTCAGCTAGGATTTGCACAATTTTTTTTTAATGCAGCTCTGTTTATATATACTGTCTGCCCCAGAGCTTTATTTAAATTGTATATTTTTGTTTAGAATTAGGTTGGTTTAAAATGAGTTATATGTTTAGCATGACGTTAATGATGGTGGTAATGCTTAGCGTGTATATCCCTAATAGAATATCTTACAGTTATATTATAATACCCTTATATTACCACATAGTATACTATCTTCTATAGTGCTTTATTAAGTGATGCTAATTTGTAAATCACCTGCAGTGAATGGTGCAGTGCAGAATACATAACATGAAAACACTATATAATCTAATGTATTCTAATACAATATAATACAATGTAATAGAATAGAATATATTCTAATCTAATACCATATAATACAATATAATATAATATAATATAATATAATACAAGGTAAAATACAATAAAATCTAATCTAACATAATACAATCTAATATATTCTAATCTAAAGCAATACAATACAACTCATGGTGTCATTAGAACTTTAACCAGGTATAAAGTCTGACCTTATCACATAGGGCTTCAATGTAGAGTAGCAGCATGCCAGCTGGTCATGTTAGCTTATAAATGTTAATGAACAAGTTTTTAAAAACTATCAAACTCACTCCAACATCTTTTTTACAACCATTTAACCCACCATGGGAAACAGAAACATCACTGTTGCAAACAGTGCTGCATGCAAAGCTGCCACTTTTCACTTGTATTACTGGCAGGAGTGCACTTTACTGTGCTTCAGAATGAAATGCCCTTAGTTTTTTCACTTTTTTTTATCCCGCCTTGTGCTCAAAGTCTCCTGGAATGGGCTCCAGGAGAATTAAATTTCCAGTATATTGTATATGATTTGCAAACATCAGGGAGTCTCCCAAAACTTCCGGGAGCAGTGGGATGTCTGTGTACACTTCCAAGCATGTGTCAAAGTAGGTCTAATTATAAGGAGTGTAGGTTTATTTTGGCTGGTAGTGGTAAGGCATTCAGTTAAAAATTATTGCTCTTGGTACAAATGTCTGTGGTTAGGTTTCATTACTGTTGATGTCACTTCCAAAATGATTTGTCTGTCTGGTTGACATTTGGTTATATAATTATCTTACCATACCAGCGCAGCGGTAAGATCTGCCTGGAGACGACGAATACGGGCGCTGATGTATCACCTTTGCTAGTAGCTAGCCTATTGCGCATTTCCTATTTCCTGTTTTTATGTTAGTGGATTAACAAATAAGTGGTATTTATGGTTAGGTGTTAAAAATTAAAAAAAATAACACTCTCATTGAATTTATAATGTTTCCTTCATCTTGCTTCCTTAATCTTGCTTCCCTAAAAATCTCAAGTTGCTAACTTCAGGCGTTTTGGTGAGATGATTTTATATGTGCCCCAAAAATGGCCATTTGTCAGTGTTATACTATCTTGCTTCAAACAATAAACATTTAAAATGCAAATTATTTATATTTCTTTATGGTATGGTAAGATAATTATATGAGTATTGTTACTAAAATTGGTGTAAGCTTCTAGATGTATATGATCTGTAAAAATTGATGCTTAAATAGTTTTTTGGTAAAAGCTTAAAAAGCAAAAAATCTGTAGTGTCTGTAACCATGTCAAATTCATGTTGCAATAACCTAACAACTTTGCATTTTAGAATAATACACTTTTTCAGGTTTATTTCTTTTCATGTGAAATCTAAATTGGCCAAGTTTCATCTGACTGACAGTTAAGATCGTTGAAAGATTTGAATTCAAAAAGTAACGGACACTAAAACATAAAAGGGCGTGAAATTGTATTTAGCAAATGTTTATTTTTTTCTGATAAATATATAAACGTGTATGCGAATTTACAAAAAATGAAGCATGGATCGGGAGATAAGAAGCATTAAGTATTATGAAAAATTATTTTATATGATTCTATCTGAAAATTTACTTTTTCGCCTGCTGTAGGTGAGAAACTTTTTAGCACCGATACCATGTTTTGGCCGTATAAGAATTGTTGGTTTCAAAACATGCAAAATTAATCGAAATGTCAAAAATGTGCAGTGTAGTCCATGAGAACACGAACACAGGCTCACAAAAAAATCCAGCTTTCAACATGACTCTTCAAACCAGACCCAGAAGGAAAGCCTGTTTTGTCACGTTTCCTGCGCGTGACGTATCGAGCGCTAGAAGCTGTGGCGTCTCTCGGGGGAGAAGCTCAGCCCCGTCGCCCTGTTACATACAATCAGCTAATGAAATTGCCCATAATGGAAGTGACAAGAGGAGTTTATCACATCATTAGAATTCAGCCCGGTCCATATGGAGCAAGGCGTGATGGGTGTGTGTTAACACCCACCTGAGCCCCCTGCCCTCTCGGGCCCTCAAGGGTGTGTGTGTGTGTCACGTCATGTGTTTGAAGTGCTCTCGTATGCTACGTGTCTCATCCCAGCTGTGTTTTGCTCATCAATATGCGCTCTGCGTCTGCGTGTGTGTCTGTGTGTGTGTGTGTGTGTGTAAGTAAGAGTGAGAGGAAGCCTGGTTTAAGGGGTCATGAGTCCTCCCTCTTTTAATTGAAGCCGCTCTGCACCCAGAAGCTGCACAATATGTGCGTTTGTTACACAATATGTCCTTCCTCCGCCCCTCAATTCCACTAATTGGGTCCTTCAGTTGCCTAATTAACTCGGTTAGACCAGCCTCGGGGCCGCAGAAGTGCTACACCCGATTTCCTCATCGATCACAGGCGTTTAACTTCAGTCACTCGTTCGTCTGGCGCAGAACAAAAGGCTGACATTTTATTTATAAAAAATTCCAAGCAAATAAAAAAAAAAAAAAAAACAATGTGTGTGCTTTGTTACTCTATACCACAGCGACGTGAGAAAGATTACATTTAGTAAATTTAAAGATTATAATTTTATATTGTGGGATATCTTTGGGGGAAAATGACTCCCTGTGATTAATCTCGTCTCTTATTCTCTTTCTGAAGACTTTTTTATGATGGAAAAAAAAAAAAGACTGTCTGACACTGGAGACTCCTTCCTGCAATATTAAACACTATGACATTTTATGTGATTATGTTACTATGGAAACAATAACGTACTAGAATGCATTAATGCTGTATGAACCTGTGATGGAAGCTGCAGGTAGATAAAACAGTTATAATAATATTAAGATGAAAGTTGAAGGAGTTGAAGACATTGACACGTTGAACCAGGGTCGTGTTGTCGAACCTGAGTCTGTGTGGTGGAGTTCTCCATGTTCTCGTCGTGTCTGTGTGGGCTTCCTTCTGAGATCTCCTGAACACATGCCAGTAGGTGGCCTTGCGGACTCAGGTGTGATGGAGTGAGCGTCCCGGATGCTCGGTGCTCCCAGGACACAGACCTGTGCCAAATGCATACATTTAAACACAGACCTTCGATAAGATCGACGCAACCTCTGGCCGAACGTCCGTGAAACACCTTGCCGTGTCTCCGCGGACCGCTTCCATCTGCCTCCGATCAGGAAACACCAGCTTTGCACAAGTCAATGTGTCTAATTATCCCTCCGCAGAGGGCCGACTAATCCCCCACAATGTGTTCAGCTTCCCATTCCCACCTGTGCTCCGGACCGAAGGCGAGGGGGAACCCGCGGGCTCCCGGTATCCCACAATCCCCTTCTCCGTGCAGGCTGGCAGCTGCCTCCCCCTGCTGGGACGTCCTCCAGCTGACGGAGCCTCTTAGCCGTGTCAATGGGCCCATAAATAAAGGAGCTAACCGCTTTTGTGTGGCCGTGAGTGTCAGATCCCTCTGCGGCCCGACGCCGCTTGTTACCGTGATGAAATGCAGAGAGAAAGAAGGAAAGAGTGTGAGAAGGAGGAGGAGCACGAGGGGGGGATCTGTGTTTCAGGCGGCCCCCTGCTCTCACTTTTTGTCCCGCGAGCGACTTGTCATTGTCCCGGGGCCTTTGAAAGCTGTGGACTGAGGGAGGAGGAGAGGAGAACCATCTCTTCATTTCTCCTCTGATCTCGCCATCATCAGGACGCAGAGTCCTGCAAGGACGAGCGTGTATTCTTCACGGACGATTTGGCTCCTGAGAAATGCTCCGAGTGTGTGTGTGTGTGTGTGTGAATAAGGATAGAGTAAATGAAGATCTCCAGGATCTAATAATCTTGTAATACTGCTCACATTGTGGCCAAAGATCCTGTATTCATCTTTATTCATGAAATATTCCCAAAAGTAATTTTTTATCGATATAAATTGTTATTCCTGTCAGTTTTACAGAAAACATTACATATTAACGGAAGCACAAAGAGAAAAATAGACCATATTACAGATTTAAAACTATTATGTTAGATATGTAATATGAATATTTATTTATTATTTAAAATGTCATTTTAAATTTACTGTAATTTTATTTAATTTTATTTTTAGGGGGACATTATTTAGATGCCGTTCATTCTTGGGTAACTAAACATTTTAAAAGTAAACAAAAAATGATAAACAAAATAAAAATAAAATGTTTCCTAAAATAAACAAAATAACAAACAAAAACGACAAAATAAAAATTTGTCATACAATTAGTGTAAACATCTGAAGATACACTATTTTTTATATTTAATATGCGATCAGTTCATTTAAATTAATTTAAATAAATGTTATTAAATTTTATATTATTATATTTTATTTTTTAAAGGGACTTCTTTTAGATGGCATTTGCTATTTAGTCTTGGCTCCAAAAAGAAACAAATATTTAAAGTCCAAATTAAATTTCAGCTACCTTTTCAATCATAATTCTGTTCGAGTACTGACTAAATATTTTTCAAAAAATATATATAAATAATTATTAAACTAAACAAGATGTTTTATACTCTGTTTATACTTTGTATATAAAACATAGTAAAATAAAATATTTTTTACATTTTAAAATGCCAATTTTTGCCAATATTTTTCATATTATGAGCATAAATTCTTAACGCTTGTACAGATTTAAAAAAATAAACAAAAGAGTTAATTACTCTTGAAAAAAAATCACACACACACACGTGATTCCTTTCTCTTGTATAATCAGTGCACACATCCATATTTCATCTTTCTTTATCAGAGTTAATATTAATGTGTTTAATGATTTACTGTTTATACTTTGATCACAATTATTTTCCATCCAGAGTTATTAGCAACTAGTTGAACTCAACCAAATCATTTCTGTCTCTCAGGACTAAAACAACACGTCTCTCTCTGACTCATGACCTTAAACACTCAGAGGGCATTCTGTGTGTGTGTGTGTGTGTGTGACATTAACATGCGTGCTATAAAACTGCTTCTCATAACATAAGCATCAACTAGTTGAACCCTCACACCGTCTCTCTCTCTCTCTCTCTCTCTCTCCGTCTAACAAATGTCCGCATGCAGATGCCAGGCCGTCTCGTAATTAATGACCAGCGGCCGAGGGCTGAATATGACCGCAGCTTTGTTGGACGTTGACAAATCTTCCCGCGCGCACATGAAAAGAAACGGTCCCTGTCCCCTGTGTGTGATACACAATAGAGACGCGCCAACCTGGCGACGGCCTCCTCCTTTCTTCCTTGGCGCTGCCCGCTGGGCGTTCTCGACTGATGGGCTCCTCTGACTCTCTGTTGCCTTAACTAGCCTTTGTACATCTCTTTCTCTCTCTATATATATATATATATTAAAGCCTTTGTACATCTCTTTCTCTCCCTA
>JAOVVA010000041.1:1730542-1744344 GCA_028565275.1 Leiocassis micropogon
ATTCACTTTCTCACTCACTCACTCATACACTCAATCATTCATTCACTTTCTCACTCACTCACTCATACACTCAATCATTCATTCACTTTCTCACTCACTCACTCATACACTCAATCAATCATTCACTCACTCACTCACTCACTCACTCATTCGATCCCTCACTCACTCACTCTTCTTCTAAAGTGCTCACACACTCACAGATCCATTTACTCATTTGCTGAATCACTTACTCACTTTTTGAAACACTCACTTATTGAATCAGGCATTATTTCCTTAATTCATTCAGTCACTCAGCCACTAAAACATTTATTGATTGACTCTGAATTCCTCACATACTGACTCACTTATTCACATACTGGTCACTCACTCACTCACTCACTCACTCACTCACTCACATACAACACAAAGCACTTACTCACTGATTCACTCTTTCACTTCCTGAATCACTCACACTTTTCCTGAATCAGTCATTTACTTACCGACTCGCTTAATGATCCTGATTTCCCCACTCAGACTCATTCACTCCCTCGTTCACTCCCTTATTCACTCTCTCAGTAACTCAACCAGTCAGTCATTCTTTAAATCACTCACCTACAAAATCACTTGCACAATCACTGACTCAATCTCTCAATTACTGAATCACTCAGTGATGTATGGAAACACTGACTTACTTTCTGAATCGCTCACTCATTTACTGAATCAGTTTACTGAATCGCTATCAGACTTAGCGATTTATTCACTCACTCACTGAATTACTTAGTGACTGATTCACTCACTCACTCACTCACTCAGTTATTACTAGCAACTCAATGAATCACTCGACTGCTTAGACACGCAACAAATCATTCATTAAGCCTCCTAAAACCTCACATATTCACTCACTCACTTACTGAATCATTCACTCACCATTTAAACTTCTTACCGAAGCAGACATTCACTCACTGTCTCACTAACATACTTAGTGTCTCACTAATTTTCTCAACCAATTACCAAATCCCTCACATTGATTCACTTAATAACTCACTCACTCACTCACTCACTCACTCACTCACTCAGCGAGACACTGATTTGCTCCACCGCTCACTGAATCAATGAATCACTAACTGACTCTCTGACTATACACACAGTCACTTTACCACTTTACATTTTAAGCTTAAATGATTAGATTTTTTTTTGTTTGTTTGTTTGTTAAACTAACATTTAAACTGTGCTCCTGATAACAGTGCCCTACACGTGGAGGTTAAAGAGGTCACGGAGTTTATTATTATTATTTTAGAAAGACATCGTAACGACGCGTGACTAAAGCTAAGGAGGAGCAAAAGAAAGCGGCTGCAATCATGTCACTTTCCTCTATCTATTTATTCTCCTTTATAAGAGTAAAGGACAAAAAAAAGCCAGAAACAAAACAGAGCGCAAACGGCGGTGAAAAGGGTCAGCGCCGAGACAAAAGCGGGGAAGAAGAGGAGGAAATCCAGCATGTGTGCATATGCTAATTTTATAGAGCACCAATTAAGGAGGCTTGTTTTATGACGCTTTTTATGAGAAAACAAAAAGGCAATGGCTTTCCTTCAGGGCCTCCTCAGACACACACACACACACACACACTGAGAAAAGGATGCCATGCCTGTTTATTATTCTAATCACATGCACACACAGCATGAGGAAGGAGGAGTACATATATATATATATATATATATATATATATATATATATGACAAAAAATAGACTCAGACAAAAAAATGTAGACACAGGTAAAGAAAAATAATGTGATGTATATTATATTAATATAATATTAATAATATTAACATATACCGTCGGTAGTATATTAATATATAACATACGGCAATATATTTTGTATTTAAATATTTGTATACATTTTTTTAGGTGTGTATTTGTTTCCTTGGCTGACTGTAAGTGTATATATATATATATATATATATATATATATATATATATATACTTTGTATATAAAACAAAGTAACAAATTCAAAAACAAAATAACAAAACCAAAAAAAAGCTAAATAACAAAACCTAAAAACAAAATAACAAATTTAAAAACAAAATAAAACCAAAAGCAAAATAACAAAAAAACAAAAAAACAAAGTAACAAATTCAAAAACAAAATAACAAAACAGAAAACAACATAACAAATCAGAAAACACAACAACATATCCAGAAACAAAATATCAAATGAGAAAACACAACGACAACACAGTCAGGCAAAAAAAATTTGATAAATACAATTGGATGTTAGAGATCATACATAGGTATACCGTAACATTATTAATATCAAGTATGTAGCGAATAAATCAAATGAAATAATTAATACACGATAACTTGCATTGTAAGAATTCTGACTTCTTTTATATAAACCTCACTATAATGACACAGTTTCTCTCTATTCTGCCATCAGGATTGGATGACTTCTAAAAGCAAGCCTCTTGGGACTGCAGACACATGAATGCTTCATTCATCCATTATTTCTAGTCTTTTTCTATATTCCTACAATCAGGCGATTAGATTTCAGTTCTCTGGCTTGGATGATGATTCCAGTAAGAGCGTCACGGTGTGTGTGGGCTGGTGTCAGCCGTTTCACTGAGCACGATGCTGCCCACGAGGCCAGAGGTTATTCCCTACGTAATGATACATGGCCTGTAATGTTTAACCAACAGCCTACACACACACACACACACACACACACACACACACAGTGCTTAAACTCTACAATGCAAATGCTGTGTCAATACTGAGATTTTCCTACCTTTTGGAGACGATGATGATTTAATCAATGATGACTAATCATAGGTTTTCAATTAAAATGCTATTTCTAAAACTTTTTTTATTTTATATTAAAAAATAATAATAAGTGATTGAACAACATGTAAAGCGGTAAGAACAAATGAAAGATTAATTTAAAGCCAGAGTATCAGTAAGTGATTCAGTGATTCAGTGAGTGGTTGAACCTCTCACTTAAGTAAGTGAGTTTCTTTGGTATTAGCTAACTCTGAGATTTTCACATAATCTAAAATTTAAATTTAACGATGATATCACATGTACCTTACAGCACAGTTAAATGATTTTTTCACAAATCTGAGCTGAGGTCAGAGCACAGGGTCAGACAGGATACAGCGCCCCGGGAGCAGATAGGGTTAAGGGCCTTTTCTCAACATTGTACTGTAAATACTATACTGGATTTTCGAAGTGATGTGTCAGTCAGTGTTTCCCATTGCAGACTTGAGATGTAAATCTGTTTTTGGAAGATGTAACAGTGTTTTTCACTTCAGTACAGTTAGAGGGAATCAATATCAAGATGGAATAAATTCTGGCAGCTCAGGAAAGGTCAAACACCTTCCTAGCTCAGATGATGTTGTTTTTTCTTTTCTGAACACAAAGCAAAAATGTGAATATTTACAGGTATATCTTAGCTCAGTGGTTAAGGCATTGGCCTATGGTTTAGAAGGTCCCAGGTTCAAACCCCATAACCACCAAGTTGCCTTTGAGCAAGGCCCTTAACTCTCTGCTGCTCAGATGTACTGTATAATGAGACAAAAATGTAAGTCTCTCTGAATACGAGTGTCTGCCAAATTCCTAAATGTACTGTTCCGACCATTAGACGGTTCCTCAAATATGAAGGATTTTTGCTGCTCCAGTTTGATTAATACTGTTTAAACCTCAAAGGTTGTTCGGGTCAAATCAGGATTCGTGATTTAAATTACTGGTGAATGAAGGTGTAAAAGCATTGACATTTAAAGAAGACTTCAAGCACAGTACCGTGATGAGACTCTTAGCCGAAGTAAAAAATTGGAATGGTGCAAACATTTTAAAGAAGGCTGTCTGACTGTGAAGAACAAGTTGGCTCGGAGCCCACTGCAGTCGTTTTCATAAACATTCAGCGAGAAGAACACCTGATTCTTAAAAAAAATCCATGGATAACTTGTGTCCATCTTGCAGAAGAGACACATCTGTCTGTATACATAATCATTCACCAATATCACTTGCACATTACAGGAACTTGGCTTGGAGTTATTGCCACATCCCATGTACAGTCCTGACCTCGCTCCAAACCATTTTCACATGTTTGAGGCAGTTCCTGGGAGGCCGGCGTTTCAGGTGTGAACCAGACAGATAGTCAGATCATGGCTCACTGAGAAATCTTTCTACCCTGATGGTATCCAAGCACTAGTGAAACTCGAGAAATAAAGGTTTTAAAGAGTTCTCTGAAAACTCTGAGAACTGTTTCTGTATCTCTGTGCAATCATAAGTCCCGGTTTGACTTGAACACATTTTGCCAGCGCAATATTGCATATCATTAGAAATATCTTGCCATAAAATCAAACACGAATTTGGAACTAAGAGTCTAAGGAATAAAAGCGCAACGTTGGTTAAAAAGGTGAAGAGGTTACAGAAAAGGTGAAAAGAGGTACTGTGTCTTCTCTTAAGAGCAGGTCACACCGAGGTCGAGAGGTCGTTCGTATTCTTCAAGAAAGTGACAGACCAGGGAAAGGAAGGTGAGCTGGTATTGTAATGCGGCGCCTCCTCAGGTGAAGGACCCTTTGATGCATCAGGATTCAGCGCAATACAACAGCACCCTCTCGGGGGGCAAAGACCAGGGAGCCCTTGGGAAAAAAAGAAACAACAACCAACAAGAATAACGACAACAACGCCCGGGGGCACGCTTTTTGTCCGTAAAGTAAATGAACGAAGCTCTGGGCGGGGTGGTGGTGGGTACGAGAATCAGAGGAAGGGATAGAAAGGGAAAACAAATACGACAGTAGGTTGAGGGATGGATATGACGGGGAATTAATGGGGACATACAAACAGATATAATAATATTCACTTTAATATACTTCTATGTATTGTCTTTATTGAACGATTAAAGATGGAAAAGATAAACCTGCTACCTGTGGGATAGACTGAGATGCAAAGGTTTGAGACATTGCTTAAGCTCATGTTTTAAATGCTGTCCTGCAACGTGCTTCTAAGATTCATATCTTACAAACACACCACTCCATGTGGTTTTATACATAAAGTTGTTTTGAATGAGTTTCCTGTTTTTTGCAGAAATGAAAAAAGGGTGAAGGGTGCATGTAACAAAACCCAACAAAAGAACAGAAAGTCTTCTAACTCGAGGCGTCTCTTCATTACATCTTGGATATTTAACTTAACGTTCTCATGAAACAATGGAGACCAATGATTTGGCAATGTGTTGGCTCCTGTTTGTTCTCCTGCTGTCGCCAGGTACATGCTGGATGTCTGATAAATGTTTTGTTTATGAAGACGCTAACATGATTGAAAACATCTCCTATGGATATTGTCCGACAGGAAACCTCACAGCGTATTGCAGTAATGTTCAGGATGTGAAGTCGGATCTTGCTACGCTTCCTCGACAAATCGACAGCCTTTGCCTGGAAGCTGGTCGTGGACTGGTGCTTCGACCAAACGCTTTAGAGCGCTTCTCCATGCTGGAACAGGTCTACATTAGTAACTGTCCAGAAGCGATTCATCCTAGAGCTTTCGCCGGATTGAGAAATTTGCGCTCAATATCGTTTGCGGAATACGAACGTTTTTTTGAAATCAAATGCTGTAGTTCATCAGTGTTTCCGAACGCTTTCATACAGCTACCCAACTTGACCAAGCTTTTCTTTCATAACTACAATATGTCCACCGTGTCAGCTGATGCATTCAATGGACTAAAAGATCTAAAATTCTTGCAATTCGACAGCTGTGGCACGGAAATCCTGGATATTTCATGCAGAATTGCGGAAGTCTCGAAATCGCTGACATCGCTGCACGTGAGTGCAGACGACCAGGTCATCCTGAGTCACCGAAAATGTCCTCGTTTAGAGAACGCTTCCATTGCTGAACATTTCAAATCTCTGAAGCGTCTCGATTTTGTATTTCCAAATCTGAAATTTCTGGACGGACATGTTTTTCAGTTCTTCCCAGAGATTTCATTTCTAAGTATGCCCATGAATCCGGTTCTGAAGTTGCAGCTCATGCAGTCCGGAGTGCGAAAGATCGAGTCACTGGAGGCAAACCTGGGACGAGGTGGTCTGGGGTTGGTGTGTGATATTGTATCAAATTTTTCAGTTGAAAACCTGCATCTAAAATCAGAAACTTATTTAGAAGATATCGGAGTTGAAGGATGTCACGGATTACGCAAAATAAACCTCGTGAGCTCTTCCGTGCAAGACGATTTTGTTAGATTTCTGAAAAATCTACAAGTTTTGGAGTTGGCGGGACAGTACTTGGGACGGGCACTCGAGAATCTGTGCGAACCGTCCGATCCTGTGACTCTGTTACAGAAATTCAGCCTAAATAGAAGTAAGTTAAATAAAATAACCAGGCGCCAATTTTATTGTCTAAAAAATCTCAGCACTCTTGATCTTTCCAATAATAAAATCTCTGTGATAGAGGATTTTACATTTAAAGGAATTGACAAGTTAAGCGAAAAGAGTTTATCATATTTGACTGACAATCGGACTTTTAATGGTCTGCGTAATTTGGAATATTTAGATTTGTCAAGAAATAAAATGTCTTCAATTAACTTTGGTACATTTGATGGTTTGGACAGTCTGAAAGTCTTAAACCTCCACGGCAACAAGATAACTCAGATCACAGCGAATCGTCTGATCGCGCCTTCAGGATTGGCGAGATTGGAAAGTTTAGACTTGTCGAAAAATATCATCGCACATATTTCCGACTTCGCATTCAAGCAAATGAAAACTTTAAAGATTCTAATATTGGATAAAAATGCCATTTCCAAAATCAGCAGGTTCAGCTTCTTTGGTCTGGATCGTTTAGAGTCACTGACACTCGAACATAACATTGTGAAATATTTCGAGCCCTCTGCCTTGACCAGTTTAACCTCTTTAAGGAGATTCTCAGTCGGCTGTCTCAGACATCCGTCGTCCGAGACAGCGCGGGCCGAGATCGATCTCGGTCTCCTGTTTGGTCGCATCCCGGTAAACCTCACCGAGCTCTCGATCAGCTCCTGTAGCCGTCCGATGAGCATCGTGATTGGGACTGAGAGTGCCCTCGAGACTGGTCTCCATCTTCACATCTATGGAAAAAGTGTTCGTTTGCTTGATTGCGAGAAGCCGTTCTTTCTGTCCGTAGTCAACCTCACAGCTATAGTCGACCAGCTGTTGTGCGGCTCAAATTTTGCTGGGAAATACTTTAAATCCTTGGAAAGCTTTATGTTATCTCCTCAGGTTATGTCCTCTTTCATTGATCTGGTTGATCTTAATACACTTTTGCACCTTCGAAAGCTGGAATTCTATAACGTCGACCTGACCGACCAACCTCACCTTGGTATCATGCTTCACAATCTGACCGCGCTGAAAGTTTTACATTTTTTCCAATCCAGGATTCCCTTGTTCAATGAAGATTTTACCAAAGACTTGAAGTCTCTCGAATATCTCACTGTTAATGTTAACAATGACTTGAGTCTGGTTGAAAACTTTGCCAGGCCACTTTTAAATCTGCGTTATGTTTTTCTGATTGACCTGATGCTCCACTGCAGCTGTGACAATGCTTGGATTAGCGAATGGGCCAAACACCAAAGACAAGTTCAAGTTGTAGCGTGGATGTCCAACGGCGGCGTTGCTTGCCGAAACATTAACGGCATCCAAAACTTTGCCAAGTACACTGAATCCAGCTGCTCATCACATGTGGAATTTGTCCTATTCGCCACAACTTCTCTCTGGATTCTGCTTTTCATGTTAGTGGTTCTGGTCCATAAACTGGCCGGAGATTACTTGCTAGCGTTCATATACATCGCTCGTGGCTGGGTGGACGCAGCCATGAGAAAAAACCCTAACAGGCGCTATCAGTACGACGTTTTCATCTCGTATTCTGGAACGGACGAGCGCTGGGTCGTCAACGAGCTCCTTCCCAACCTGGAGAGACGAGGACCACCTTTCCTGCGCCTCTGTCTCCACAGCCGGGACTTTCACTTAGGCACGGACATCGTTGAGAACATCACGGGAAGTCTGTACAGGAGCCGGTACACGCTCTGCCTGCTCAGCCGCCACTACCTACGCAGCAAGTGGTGCTCTTTGGAGATGAAGCTGGCCACTGACCGCTTGCTCGTGGAGAACAGGGACGTTCTGATCGTGGTGTTTCTGGAGAAGATCTCACCTAAGAAGCTGTCCGTTCACCACAGGCTGGCACAGGTGGTCAAGAGGAAAACGTACATAGACTGGCCCGAGGAACCTGAGAAACAGACGGCATTCTGGAATAGACTGTGGGCCAAGCTCGCGCCCAAACCCGCCTGAAGAATGTAATCGCTCTTGGATATGTCTAGGTTCTTAGATAAGCGTCTGAAGTAGAAATATATAACCACTGAATTGTTTGGAAAAAGTGTTCGTTTGCAGTACATTTATATTGAGATCATCATTATTATCATCTCATTTGTTAAAATTGCTGTAAGCAACTTGTATGTGTGCACAATCTACATCTATTTTTGAATTATTGTCGTTATTCTGATCATTCTTCACCATTCACCTTAGAACATTTGATTCTTAAAAGTGTATTTATTGCAGGAAATCAATGAGTAACTTTAAACATATTTTTGTTATACTCAGTGTGTTATTACGAAAACCCTTCCCAGAGTATGAAAACGTATTCGCAGCCTTAAAGACACAGATGTGTGTCATGACTTAGATTAAGGTACATGTGCTTAAAACAAGGGTTTGCTGGGTAATATTCTGAGTAACACTGTTTTGTTTGTTAGGTAAGAAAAAATAAATGCAGCTCAAAATTGAACCAGCAGAGGGAGCTGTAACAACATAATTTGAGCTGTTACAATGTCTCTTCCCTATGCTGATGTTTGAAGCTCTCGACCTGTGTGTATAACAGTGTGCAGTGTTCTGCTGTCACACTGAACCAGGGTTTCAGAGACACACCCACATGACCATACATGGACACAAAGACACACCCTCTCAAGCCTGTGGTTTGCAGACAGACCTTACTTCACCCTGGTGGAATTACTCAGTTGTGACATGTTTATAGGAAGCTTCTTCATCCTAGTACGCAGCTGTTAGTGTATGTTATGTCTTTTTTCTTGTGGTCTTCTACTTCCTCAACCTGCTCTTTGTGTCGTTCATCTATGTTCTTGAAATGCTCCTTGTGTTTCTGTACCTCCTCAACCTGTTCTTTAATCTTCCCTATGTGTTCTTCTAACTTCTTAACCTTCTCCTCAACCTTCTCCTTCTGTTTCTCTACGTTCTCCTTATATCGTTTCTCTACTTTCTTGAAATGGTCCTTGTGTTTTTCTACCCCCTCAACCTTCTCCTTGTGTTGTTCCTCTACTTTGGTGAAAAGCTGATTGTGTTTCTCTTTCTCCTCGATCAGCTGCTTGTGTTCCTCTACCTCCTTAATCTTCTCAATGTTTTATTCCTTGAAATGTGCTTTCTTGAAATTCCCATTGTGTCTGTCTCTAAATCCTCCTCAGTTTGCTCCTTGTGTTCTTTCACCTCCTTAACCTGCTTCTTGGGCTCCTCTGTCTCATCAACCTGCTCCTAGCATTCCTCTAGTTCCTCCACCTTCATGTTGTGTTATTCTATTTCCTTATCTGCTTCTTTATTCATCTACTTCCATGACCTGCTCTTTGTATTCCTCTGCCTCTTTACGCAGTCGTAGTGTTCCTCTACCTCCTCAGCCTGCTCCTTGTGTTATTTCTCCACATTCTTTCCCATCTCCTTAACCACATAAATGAAAATCTGAGCCGATTCCAGGAGGCACAGAGACACATTCACACACTACAGACAATTTAGGAACACCAATTAGTCTAATCTGCATGTCTTTGGACTGTGGGAGAGAACCGGAGTACCCGGAGGAAACCCACCAACCACGGGGAAACTCCATGCACAGTGTGTATGTGAAATAAACAAATTAGTTTCTTTGCTATTCTTAAGTGTATCAGCAGAATCTGTAGTGACCCAATTAGGTGGCTGAAACTATGTGTTCATACTTTTATACGGATCAGGGGTTGGAAGTTTGAGTCTTACTGCTTCTGTGTCACCACGTTTGGGTCCCTGGGAAAGACCCTTAACCCAACTCCACATAAAACCTAATCACCGCATGCAGCGCCAGTCCCGAGCCCAGTTAGGAAATGGGAGGGTTGTGAAAGGAAGAGTATCTGCTGTAAAACCTGTGCCAGATCCTGTAGATCAAACACAAGCATGAAAAAAATATATATTATTTTACCTTCCAAATAAAGGCACTAAACTGCAGACGCATACATAAATTATTGTTTTACCAGCATAAGTACGGGTAAAGAGTTTGTAGAAAGAGATAAAAGGTTAAAGCTAAAAAATAAGCCGATGAGCATCTGGCACATAACTGCTCCTAACGTCCCCTCTACTCATTTTGATTTAATTTGTGGTGCAAGGTTTACTTTTCATACTGTACGTCCCATTTTTTTTTAATAAGCCATGATAAGTCGTACTGTTATGTGTGTGTGTGTGTGTTTGTGTGTGTATTGAGGATTGTGGCGGCTCGTAGATGCATTACGGTCATTTCTGTGTCTTTCTGGCTTTCTGCTCTTGATCAGGTTACTGAAAACACTTCACAGCACACTTCTGCTTACTCCGAGCATCATGAAATCTGTCCTGGTTGGTTTCCTGTCCAGATTTGGTCCGAGCTAGCCACTAGGGGCGCTGTTCGCAACATCAGTGCTCGGCCCGCCACTGGTCTCGGCTACTGGCTTTCAATGTTTTAAATCATTGTTAATATTCTGTCAAAGAAATTATATTTCACGTGTAGCTGTTAAGTTTTAGTTGTTGTATCATTATTATACAAAAACAAACAAACAGACAAAACAAAAACAAACAATGAAAAGAAAGTTAGCCCATGTTTGGTTTGTGTGTTTCTAATAAATTTTTACCTGCGTTGTCGCATCCACTGTAAAGTTCTCAGACAAAAGCACTCACTAATTTATTGAATTTGGTCCAACATGTAATTCCTACAATAAAAAAAAATATTGATTTCATTTATTTCAAATAAAATAATAATAATAAATTTTTCTACAAGGTTAAACTTTAAAACATATGAAATCAGGTAAAATGTAACAAAACTTGTATTAAAAAAAAGATAAATTAAAGCTTTTTTTTTAAAAAAAAAACGCTAATTAATTGGTTAATATTAAACCTGAAAGGTGTATCATTAAGCATTAAATATTGTGTTTGCTTCAGTTTGGACATGCCTGCTAAATACATTACAGATCCAATATTTGAAAATTATAACATGTTTTTGGTTCAGTGTTTATATGAACTATTCTTGATGCTTGTGTGTTCTGGCAGTGAATATGTTCAGATATTTGTGTGCATGTATTTTGTCCTTGGATGCCAGGTCTGGTTTGCTTTTTCTTCTTTATTTTCTGTCTTCTTTAATTAATCAAACCTTCCTGTCTGTGATCATTTTCATTAGCGCATTGCCTGCAGGATCGGAGTGAATCGTTGGCGTTATAAAAGTACCTGCGTATTTCTTCAACATTTTTTAGTCAACGACTTCAAATAGGTGTTATTTTGGAGAAGAAAAAAAAAGCTTTTTTTAAAAAAAAAAAAACAACAACAGAAATTCAATCCATAGGACCTGCTGTACCTGATTGTTATGCACTTGTCATTACTTTGCTGATACTTAATGGCGCTCATATAGATTTGGCTCGCAGACCAACGAACGTACACACTAATGGAGGCTTTTATTCAACACATTGCAGAGTCTGTGCACGCCCGGCCAAATCACTCACATGCACAGAATGTTTAATATCTACTGAACCTCTTCCCAAAAGCCCCTTGAAAAACTTGCATTTTTTAAAAGTATTTTACGGCCTATTTTGGATCTGTTGTAGAGGCTTGTTTTAGTTTTGTGCTGCATTCACATTACCGACCTGAAGTGACTCAATTTAGATTTTTTTACAACAATCAGACACAGATCTGATTTATTTTAGGGCCGTCTGAACAAATCAACAAATCGGATTTTTTTCTCGATCAGATCTGGGTCACTTTCATATGTGGTCCTGAATCAGATATAGACTATGTTGCAAAAACTATGAATTTGAGTAACATCCACTTCTTAATCCATCGTGTTTTATATGATGTTGGCCCTTTGCAGTTATAACAGCTTCAACTCCTCTGGGAAGGATTTTCACAAGGTTTAGGAGTGTGTTTATGGGAATTCTTCCAGATATACTTCCCAATCGCTTCCACTTTGTTCCACACGTGACTGTGGAATATTTAGTAGTGAGGAAATTGCACAACTGGCCTTATTGCACAGGTGGCGTCCTAACATGGTATCACACTGAGCTCCTGAGTGACCCATTCTTTCACAAATGTGTGTAGAAGCGGTCTGCATGCCCAGATGCTTGATTTTATACACCTGTAACCATGGAAGAGATTGGGACACCTGATTTCAATGATTTGAATGGGTGAGGGAATACTATTGGCAATATAGTGTATGTCCGATACGTGGTCATGCGGCCTGAATGAGAACCGACAGATCGGAGTTCATGTGACTTTTCGCATCTGCGTTTGCGTGGGACGTTTGCTGACATCATCTGGGATTTCACAGCAGTGCTAAAACTGCTAAAGCGAGCCATCTGGCTTTCTTCCTTCCTCTGGACCTCAACCGAAAGAGCCGACTAATGGCTTCCCATCTTTTAGAGCAAAATCCCAAGCATGTTCTGCTAAAAAGCATCTATTGTTTTAGCCCAGATGGTACAAGGAAAGACATATCGATTTGCGCAGGCGTGCGTTTTCAGAGGACAGAAAGTCAGCTGTGGTTATGAATGTAAACCACCATGACCTCAGCACCACTCCTTGGTCAGAGAAATCTTCAGTTTTTGCAGTCTGGTCTAGGCTTTCTATTCGTTACCTCTGACAAACCTTACTTGAATTTCGACTTGCTCGGTTGTCATTTGATGCCAGAAATTTTGTTTGGCTCACAAATTTTGTAGTGTGAGCAGGTCCACGGTCCAATATTCCACAATTCTGCACGATCTCACCTGAGTTCCCTTCCCCACGCTGTAAAACAGACAGACCATACTCTGCACTTCTCAACCATTATTGGGTCCAGATATATATATATATTTTTTAACAAGAAGCAATCAAGTCAAAGCTGGATTTTTGACTTAAGTTATTTCTTAATCTATTTCCCCACTTTTATCCCAAAGTTTTATCACTTTAAATGTGCTGTAGCCATGCTCGGACTGACTGCTTGCTTCACATCTGAAATGCAGGCCTCACACGACTAATAATGTCCACCAACACCACTTTAGCATTTTTATTATCCATAAAAATTTCCCCTTAAAGTCTGTCCATTTTGACACAAGAGATGGAGAAGGAAGGTGAAGGGTTGACATGAGGGGTGACATGAATGTTTTTTTCTTATATAGATGGAGCAAGATTTTTTCATTGCTTTATGGCACCATGTTATTGGGCTTACACTGGGAAAATGACAGATGTATGAGTATAACAGATCAAATAAAAATTGTCTTGCTAAGTGTTAAAGCGTGTCCTTTTAGACATACCTTGAGCACTATTTCATTTAATCAAATCTAAAGTAACTGTGCATTAATATTTGCAGGACATGTTTTCTGTAAAATGTTCAGTTTAAGTTGTTTATGTCTTTTCCCTGGTGTCATTTGGCTAGGGGTGCCAAAACTATTAGCTATTGGTTAGCTTTATTTATTTATTTTTTATTTTACATGGATTCACTATTATTGGAACACTGATATTTAATGGATTTCATACATTTAATTCAGGTTACAAATAACATAACATACACAGCAATGGAGCGTT
>JAOVVA010000041.1:1772466-1786797 GCA_028565275.1 Leiocassis micropogon
TATTTTTGATAAAATGCTGTATGCATTTAAAAAATAAAAATAGATTTTTCTAAAAAGAAAACCAATTAATCTTTGTTTCCCTTATATGTTTTACATTGCTGTTTAATTAAGCAAAATGACATTTTATCCGATTAGTTGATTAATGAAGCAGTGGTTTACCTTTTTTCATATATTTAAAATAAAAACAAATCATGAAATTGATCATTTGTGTGTGAAAAATTTAAATTATTGTAAAATGAAAATCTGAAAACCTTAAGGTGCTTTATGAGAATGTGTAAGGGAAGTTTGAGGGGAAAAAATAACGATCCACAGGGTGATGTGATGAACTGGTGCTAATATTGATTATTTTTCTATAATAGTTATATTAATACAGATATTATACAGTAGGAGCAGCTTGGACCTACCAGAACTCCAGGGTGACCTTGATCACCTTTCTCTCCTTTGCCTCCATTTCTCCCAGGAGGGCCCTGACAGAGACAGAGAGACACAAAAAAGACACAAGGACAGTGAAAATTACTATTATTATTATTGCTGATGTTATTATTGTGTGTCTGTAGGTTTGTGCACTAAAATAACATTATAATAAATATTATCAAAAAATTATGTGTATGTTTTAAGATTACTTGGAGTTCTTACCCTCAACCCTGGATGTCCAGCAGGCCCCACACTTCCAGGTTCTCCTTGTTCAGTGGAGGTAGGACCCTAAAATATATTCATCCTTTATATGATTTTGGAATTTATACAGTAGGAGTGAAAAGTGTTAGATGTTAAAAAAACAATGTTATATGTTAAGAAGATACATGTTAAAGAAAATCTATCAGAAGAGATTTACTCTCAGATAGCAGAAAATTGATGGTCATGTCATCATAGTTTTGGGAGCCTGGCATGATTTGGTTAAACAGGACAGTAAAACTCATCTAATGGAAAATGTATACATGATCTTAGAGGAGAACAGAATAAAGATAATGAACAGAATAGAAATGAAGCAGAATGGTCACTGTGAAAGGGGACAAAATGGTGTGAAGTAGAATAATGCAAAATACTGTATAATAGAATAAAAAGGAATAGTACAGATGGAATAAAAAAAAATATGAAAGCATAATGGTTGGGCAGTCACTGTGATAGAGAATACAATGAAACAGAAATGCATGAAATAAAATGATATAAAAAATTTTTACACTAAAATTAGGAATTACGTTACCGGCATTCCTGGTGGTCCCTTCCTCCCATTAAAGCCCTGTAAAGCAGAAGAAATGAGACATCACTGCACTCCCTCAGAATTCCTCAGAATTCATGTTTGCACTGCAAATATTTCCTGCTGTTGCATGCTTTTCTCATGAGCAATAAAACCCATGACCCATGCAACAACACCGATCATGCGCTCCCGCTGCCGAAACCTCACTCCGGAAAAAAAAAAAGTGGAGTCCTGTTAAGTTTTAACTAAACATCGGTACATTAGCGAAGAAGCCGCGTTAAAGCCGTAGCTGTAGTTTACTTACGTTCTCGCCACGCTCGCCAGGTTGACCCCGAGCTCCATCTGGGCCTTGGTCACCCTGACATGAAGATAGTCGAAAGTTGCAAGTTTTTAATGCTGTACTGTTTATCATTTTTTAAAACAAAGATTTGTATCAGTGGTGATTGTTTGGATTTCCCCTTTAATATTGTTATATAATAACTCAAACTTTGTATGATTCTATAAGATTGATTGATTAGACGCAAACACTCACAGGAAGCCCGGCGTATCCCAGCTCACCCTTTGGACCTCGCACATTGCTGTCTGCTCCAGGTATACCCTGTTAACCAATATTTAGTGCCAAAGATTAAATGCTAACCTTTAATTATTATTTGAAAAAACAATTTACTTTCTATTATTATTATTATTTACATAGTCAATTATTCTAAACAGTTCATGTTGTGGTTAAGTATATTTAAATGTTTTAGTCATTAAATAATTAAAATCTAATAAAAAAATTTTTAAAAGCAAAACCTTAAAATAAATAGAGCATGAAAGCAGAACAATTTAAAGAAGGAGCATTTGTGGTACTATTAATAATACGGTTCCGAAGAATATATTAGATTTTATTTAACCGCTATTATTATAATTATTTTTTAATAAAAATGTAATTCTCTTAAAGGACTTACAGGATCTCCTCTCACACCACGTTCACCCTTTGGGCCAGAACCTCCTCTAACACCCTTTACACCCTGCAAACAGACATAATACATAGATAAAACAACTCTTTGTTATGTAATATTTATTCATATTTATAATATTAAAACTGAACCTTTTTATGGAGTTCCAAATGGAGGATTTTTTTTATATATCGTACTGTACTTACTATACGTCCTGGATCTCCCTTCGGTCCCGCCGCTCCGGTTGCACCAGGCTTACCCTGTTTAGGACCGAAAATCGATACAGTGAATCAGAGAATCTCTCAGATTTATAATGCATCTCTTGCTTAGGGGCTCAGCAGATCTCTCTCTCTCCTTTGTAGGCCTGGGATTTCAATTTGCAGCATTCTGTTTGCAAAACTAGCACCTACAGTACCGTGCCACTCTTCATTTCTTCATATTCTCCTATGATCCTGATGTTATTCTATTTTTAATATGGGCTTGAGGAATTGTTTGGTTTGTTAAGCCACACAGTGACCTATGAATCATTCAAGCATAAAAATATCTAACTTAAGCCATAAACTAGTGAGAAAGAGGTGCAGATAATGACCGATGATCAGGTTGTTGATTAGTGTACTGGTGATGGTGATTGCTGAGCAGTCGGAACAGACAAGATGGGAAATAAGGTTGCTACTGATGTTGTCTCATAAACAAGCAATTTTTTAAAAGTGTGCCTGTAGCCGCTTTGCAGCATGTCTTAGTAAAACATTTGTTCCTGTTTCTTTTATTTAGTCTACATCATTTAAGTTACTTTAATTTTAATTTAAGAAATGATTAATGATCCCCTGGACCAGGACTAGCTAGCTCTATAAGCCTGTTATGTAATGGAATTTAAAAGATCTAAGTTCAAGAATACAAGTATATACAGTATACTGTATTTGAGGGATAGAAGCTCACCTGTTCACCATCAACCCCAGTGAAACCGAACTCTCCATCTTCTCCCTGTTAGGAAACAAATAACACACAGTCAGTTTCTGCCCAAACATGGTGATAAAGACTGGGGAAAAGAAAAGCTATCCTGGTACTTACTCGGTTCCCGGTGTATCCTATAGCCCCCTGGAGAGAAAAAGGAAAATAAAAAAAGTTAACGATTTGATGGGACAAATGCATGTTTTATATTTCTGCATGAATTCATGGAGATTAGTTTTTATGGCTATACGGATTTTGTGAGAAGACTAGCTTGTTTAGATTGTTGTCTGCAAGAGAATTGCTGGAATATCAGCTTGGCAGCCTACAAATGGTTCAACCATGAACAGTACATCTGTAGCAGTCAAAGCAAAGTAAAATCTTAAGTTCCTAGCATGGTGTACCTTGATGCCTCTTTTTCCAGGGCAGCCTTGGTGTCCTTGAGTTCCGTTCATACCAGGCTCACCCCTTACACCCTGGCCACAGCAAGAAATATTAGTATCCATCATGACACATGGTCAAGTACATCTATTTGTACTTATACAGTATATATAAACAGTGGTAATAAGACACTTACAGGGCTTCCGTCATCTCCGGACATTCCTGGACGACCCATTAGTCCTATTCCTCCCTTTAAATTCAGAAAAGTCGGGGAATCACTTCAAACACATGAAAGTTTAAGAACCCAACAATAGGATAAAGAGATCCCTGGGCTGGAATTATAATAAGAAAGTCAGTTCTGTACCGCTAGAGATTCTGGGCCCTAATGTACTAGGCCCTCAACCTTTTCAACTGACCTAGCATTGTTAGTGACCCCTAGTCTCTTAGGGTGCCCCCTTTACGGCACTCCTCCTGGCAGGTAAGGATCCACCAGTGTACTGGGATTTCTTTGGATTTCTGTTACCCTGTTAAGAGTCCATTATGTTCTGAATTATCCCACAGATGTGTCCAATTGTTTAATCCTGAGTAATCCTAGGACATTTCTTAGGGTGTCCAGTATCATAGCAAGTATGTGAGAGTCTAAGAAATTCCATCAGTGTCTCTTACTCACACCAAACCTAACCAAAACTAACCTTAGCTCTGCTTTCTGCAGTTGTTGTGTTGGTCAAACCAGTTTAACAAGCTGTTTGAAAAATGTATAAAAAACATGAAAGTTGTAAGTGTTTTAAGTTTGCTAACACAGTGAAGCTTTGCTTTTTTATGGTTGGGTGTGAAAATGGACTAAGGCCTAATAGATTCAGCTGTAAAAAATTCAGTGATCCACATTCGCCATCACTGGCACTGTTGAGAATAAACAAATAAACAAGGATGTCACTTTTTGATCTAATGTAATTAGAACCCTTCTGCCCAATCAGATTATAGAATACATAGGCTCTGTGGTATAAATGCGTGTGGTGTGATTGTTCTTGGTACAACTTTTTCATGTGTGATTTGTTCTCTACCGCATATTTAAAAAATAACATTTCAGTACTAGATATACTCATTCATCATCCTAAAAATTTTATTATAATAATAATAATAATTTAAAAAAAAAGCCTTCCAAAGATAACACTAGATGTACCTTTATCCCCGGAGGCCCGAATTGTCCCAAGGTGCCAAAATTGCCATTACATGTGCATGTCACATTGCAGCACTCTCTTGATGCTACTGCCTCCTGTTTGTGTAGAAAAAGAAGAAGAAAAAAAGTTCCAGTATTGTGCGCTTTCTTAAACATTAAACTTGTTCTAGAATGTTTATTTAAAATTTGACAACAATACAAAGAATTAATTTGTTCCATTATTTCCGGTTTCATTTTTAATGTGCTCAATATAATTTTCTTGTTTGAGTTTATCAAGCAATAGAAGAAGCTTACAAGTTGTTCCAGCAGTGCATTGCCAACATTAAGCATGTTGATGGAAAGGGGCTTGATATAGCTAAAACCTCGTCCAAATTCCACAGCTTGGTGGTCCATGCTGTTTTTTAGAGCCACAATCACCAGTGCGTTAACACCTACGGCACAAATGATAATAGATGTAACTCATTGCATGGCAGTACCTAAATTGAAATGAAAACACCAATTCAGTTTGCGCCTTAAACTGTTAGAAACATTTACACTTGAAATGAATCAAAGATTAAGAACATTTTTTAAAAATTGTTTACTACCTAATTATTCACTCAAAAAAAAAGCCTTACTGTAAAATAAAATGTGGTAGCAATGATTAGAATGTTCTAATACAGTAGAATGGATTTAGCTTGTACAGATGATATAGATATCATCGGATATTCACTTCTGAAAGACATGGGCATGGGTGATGTTAATTTTATACTTTAGCACCATTTAGTTTAGCCTTTTATCTGCTGTTTGTACGAGTTTATATGTTTACGTTTACGTTATGTTTAAGTTAAATTCCTAAGAAATGAAAAGAAATTTCATGCTTTTTTTTACTTGACTGAACCAAAAATGTACTGAACCGTGTCTTCAAAACCAAGGTAGTATGCCATTATAGCCCTAACCAGTTTGTAAAGGATCAACAATGTCTGTTTAAAAAGTATCCAGCCATGTGATGGCTTGACATGTGATTTATGTAATAAACTCCTAATTACGCTTCCAGTTCTCGCAGTGTCTGTCGCCGACCTTTGTTGATTGTATGTTTAACATTCTCAGTATACGTTTACCATTCTTAGGTATCTTCCAGAATGAGAATCAACTTTTCAACAGATTTGTTTTGTGCTGCACACTTGTTTTTTGTGCTGCACTCATTGCATCATCCATCTAAATCAGACGAGAGTTTATACAGAGGAATGTTCAAGCTTAACGCAAAATTTGCTCAGTCATTTTGAATGCGACGACCTCCCAGTACACATGGTCACGCAATGTCTTCTAGTGCCCCACTGAGTAGGACAGTGAAGTCGTCATTGTCCGTGCGTGCACCTTAAGGTCCACCCTTACATCGTGTTATGCAACCTGTACTCGTTATATTACCAATGGCTGGACTTTTTCTGGACACCCCGCTTATAAGTGAACATGGAGCATCTTTCTTGTTGTGTTTTATTTGTATAAATAGAAATATTTTAGTATATGCAGTATGCTTTATACAATATAAAGTATGTTTTTCTGTTTAAACCCCACTAAACCTGTTAGTCACCAGTCTGAGTTGTTAACATACCACTTAGTCTGAGACTCTCTGCACTCGCCTTTAGAGACTCCATGGAATCATCAAATCCGTCTGTGAATAGGACAAGCACCTGGGGGGAAAAAGGCAAATCCAAACCATTTTGTATATAGGAGGGTTCAACTTCAGCTGTGAGATCATGTGTGGTCTGTGCGTTATTGTTTATATCAGTCTTTGTAGGATTTCTTTATGTTTCCTTTTTCATCATCATCATCATCTAGAAACCTCTGTAGTCCACCTAGGGACCGTGAAGGCCAATGGTGACCATTGTATTTATTCCCATTTTTGTATGACCGTGGTAGAACCTCTGGTCAACATTCACACACCATGGCCAATTTGGAAATGTCAATTAGCCTAATCTGCATGTTCTTGGACTATGCTAACCACTAAACCACCGTACCACTGTGTTTCTTTATATATGGCCATAATTTAACCAAAAATGCTTTTCTAAATCTCATACAGCCCAAACTGAACATAGATGGCTCACCTTCACGCCAGCCTTTGAGGTAGTGAATTTTTGTGTGAAGGAGTTTAGTAAGAGTGCATTGAAAGCCGTAGGTGTCGCAGGCCATATTTGGAGCACCTTTGTGACCACTTTCTGGTCATACTTTTTAAACTTAAAATCATCCAGAACTTTTCCATCTTTGCCAGAGACGAGGCGGAAGCCAAAATTTGTTTCGATTTCGTCTGCGGCGACGCAGCAGAGTGCCCCAATCATGGATGCACGATGAATAGCTGCAGCAACAAGGGACTCCGTGTGTGATCCCAGTAGATGCTGCGAGCTTGTGCTTGATGCATCAAATCCAATTCCAATGTCTATTGAGCATCCTAACCAAACAGGAACAAAAAGTGCCATCAGCCAACCAGTTATACAGCGCTTCCTTACAACAGTAATTTATACTATATATAATTTGCCAATGAAGTTAATGAGCAAATCAATATCAACAATGCCAAGGACAAAACAAAACCTTTTCAACCCTAAATCAATTTTTTAAATACAAATTAGACACCAAATTTGCCTTCTGAAAGGTCACTTACCCTTCCTCTCTTCTATGATATTGCGTATACAGATGGCTTCTAGAACTTTACTCGCAGTTGTCTTCAGTGGAAGACTCTCAAAGGTCTCATAGAAAACCCGCTCTTTTGAACCAGCGATTTTGATAAGCTCATGGTGATTTATATCATGCCCAATTCCGATGGCAAATATCTCAATGTCTTTTGCTCTAAGATTAGCAAGTGTACTTGGATCTTCTTTGTCATTAGCTTTGCCATCTGTGATTAGAAGCAAGTTCTGTGACACATGCTCCTTTGTCCTGCTTCCATGCTCTGGTGTGAAGTAATCTCCGATTTCCTTCAGTGCTTCCCAGGTGTTTGTACCTTGTTTCCTTTGGGAAATCTCATGGATTCCTTGTTCCACTCCTGCTATGTTGTTGTATTTGTCCAAATAGAAGTGGTTCAGTACTTTGTCACTAAACTGGGCCACGCTAACCCGCCATTTGTCCGGTGCAATTTCAAGCTTTTTTACGATGTTGATCGCGGAGCCCTTAACAACTTCCCAATTCGCCTCGGAAATCGATTCGGACCCATCGATCAAAATGACCAGATCTGCCTTCTCCTTGTCACACACTGAAAAGAATAAATGAAAGAAATATTTAAAACAAATCAAATCAAAAGAACTTACTTTAACTGCTAGTACTTAAATTCTCTTTGGTATGGAATGCCTTTACCTCGCTTTGTCAGATTGCAGAGTTGTTGATTTATTGGTTTATACAACATTCTAAAAGCATCATAGTTGTCAACATAGAAGGCCCTTTCATTATTTCTGGTAATTTCTGTGAGCTCAGCCTCGTTGGCCTCTGCGATCCCAATTGCAAACATGTTGACCTCAGAGCCCTCAAGATCATCAGGCCACTTTGTGAGACCAGTAGTGTCGGCAACTGGACCATCTGTTATTAAGCATAGCACCTGAGGAACCTGCTCAGAACGCCTTCCTCCATGTGCTGCTGCAAAGTAGGATAGTGAGGACTTCAAAGCCTGGGCTGTGTTTCTTCTACCTCCAGGAGCACGCATCATAGAGATGGCATCCAGAACCTTATCCTTGCTCATGTACTGATTTAGAGTGAACTCTGATTTAGGCTTGTCAGAATAAACGACCACACCAAAGCGAACTCTCTTCTGTCCAACGTCTGCCTTTTTTACCACTGCTGCCAAAAATCTTTTCATCAGCTCAAAATTTGCATTGTCAGGACTACCAGTGCCAGAGCCATCCACCACAAATATTACATCCATCAGTTCGGGTCTTTTGCACTCTAAGTAGGGAAAAGTTTGTTGATACGATGATTAGAATATGAAAGATACTATGATTGTCAAGAAATGAGAAGCCAACAATTTTCTGTTCTAAACTAATATTTAATGTCAAATCTAATTTAGTACCTTGTGGTTATTGTTTAGAAACGTAAAACATAAGTGACTTACCAGTGTTGCAAATCTTGAAGATAATCTCACTGCCCAAGGTCTGTATGGAAGCAAAATTGTTGTCTAGGTAGACTCTTTCATAAGATCCAGAGATATCAAGCAATTGGGTTTGGCTAGCATGTCCCAAACCAATAGCATAAATGTTGACGTTATGTTCCCTAAGATCTCTAGCAGGCTGTGCTACATCGTCTTTGGATACGCTATCAGTAACAAGTATTAGGGACTGCAAAGTATTAGTACGCCCCTTGCTAGCCTCCTGAAACACTGATAAAACCTCTTTAAGTGCATTTCCTGTGAAGGTTTTTCCTTTAAGCTGCTGGATGGATGCGATTTTCTTTTGTAACAAGTCTTTATCATGGATGGCATCAAAGGCAAATTCCACCATGGTTTTAGTGCTGTATTGAATGACAGCAAGTCGCACTCTGTTTTCTTTAATAGGAAATTTTTCTACGGCATATCCTATCAGTTCCTTTGTCTTACTGAAGTCTTGCTCGTCAACAGCATCTGCACCGTCAATCAGAAAGACAATGTCTGCTGAAAGATCATCACAAGCTGTAAGAAAGGGCAAGAGAAAGTTGTTAACTTCATGGTTGTATCTTTCCACTAACATTCTATGAATAGTTTTGCTGATTAAGCAAGAATAGATTTTAAAATGTTTAAATATGGTGATTTAAACAACACTAAAAGTGAACCTCATCTTGAAAGAAATTACCTTCAAATGAACAGATTTCTTTAAGAATTTTGGTTTTGATCAGCTTCAGGGCATCATAGTTTTGGACGTAAAATGTCCTTTTAGGACTTCCGGACACATCTACCAGCTCGGCCATGTCTGCATCTTTTACTCCGATTGAATAGATTGTGATGTTCTCATTTCTCAGTTCTTCAGCTGGAACGTTTACTGGTGTTCCCACAGGCTCAGACTTGCCATCTGTAATCATGATGAGTATTTCCCGAACCTTTTCCTTGCGCGTTTGCGATGCCTGCTTAAAGAGCGGGATCATTGCTTCCAGTCCCAAATCAATTCTAGTTCCGCCTCCATCCATTATTATACCTTTTACTGCTTTTTCCACGTCAGAATTGGTATTGTAAGTGTCCAGGCGGAAGACGGTGTTTGCACGGCTTGCGAATTTCACCACACCAATGCGTACTTTATTGGGTCCGATCTCAAACATATGAAGGAACTCTAAAATAAAAGCTTTCATTTCATCAAAGTCTTCATAGGAAATGCTTCCTGATTCATCAAGTAGGAAATAGATGTCTGCTTCAGCTGTAAACTTGCAGCCTAAAGTTTTGGAAGAAGAATGTTTAATAAAGAAAGAATATAAGAGTGTTTAATTGCAATTAAATATTTTTAAGGTTAAAAGGTTAGTTTAGCAAAATTTGATTTTACAAACCTTTTTGAAGAGTAATATCTTTGAATATAGGTATGAAGGAGGAGGTGATATCCCCACAAAGGCTTTTTGTTAGCATACTCGATAATGCATTGAGCTTACTGAAGCTCTCAACATTAAACACAAACTTTCTAGGTGGGTAGGACGCGATCTCCTGCAGTTCGCGTACATTAACGTTTTTGATGCCAAGAGCAAAAATCTTAACGCCTGCGCGACGCAGCTCCGCTGCCGGAGTGGAGATATCATCTGCAGACCAGCCGTCTGTGATGACCACAGCAATCTGCTGAACTTGTTCATCACTTCGGCTACCTCTTTCCTTGGTGAACACCTTGTCCTTGGCAAATTGTAGAGCTGCTCCAGTGTAGGCTTTGCCTCTGCCATAGGACAGCCTCTGAATATACTGCAAAAGTTCACTCTCGTCCTTGAATGTGTTCAGATAAACATCAGCCCTTGGGGCATCGCTGTAGTGAACAATGGCTACCCTCACTTTATCAATGCCTACATCGAGCCCTGAAATGGTGTTTAGGAGGAAGGTGCGTACAAGCTGAAAGTTTTCAGGGCCCATGTTGCCAGATTTATCGATGATAAACACAATGTCTGCTATAGTGGCTGATTTGCATTCTGCAGAAGAACACGAGAAAACCTTATTTCAGTGCTAGTCAAGAATTGATTAAAATAATCACTGTTATTGCAAACACAAGTTCAAAACTATAAAGTCATTTAAATCTTTGTAAATTACCATTATGGGTCATTTATAATCTGCAATACAGCAAAAGGACATACCATCAGAAATAATAGGAACATCCTGGGATTCAATCACAGTCTTGACTTTCTGTACCACCTGCGGAACGCTTTGTGAAGTTATTTTGTAGGTTTGATTCGGACTTGAAATATCCTCCAGCTCATCCATTTCAGCTTTGCCCAAGCCAACAGAGATTACGTGCATTCCATCCTTTTTAATTGTACGTGATGGTCGAATGACACTGTCGTTCGATTTTCCCACACTCGTCACCAGCAGGACTTGTTTGAACCCCTGGGCGATTCGACTGCCAGTCGAGGTATTGAAGAAATTTTTGCGTGCATGTTCGATTGCCTTACCTATTTGACGCACGCCTTTGGGCTTAAGTCGGAGATTGCGTATGGCAGTTATGATTTCATTTTTGGTCTTATTGTTATTAAGCAGAAATTCTTCTTCGACATTGTCGCTAAACTGTGCCATGCCAACGTGGTTACCATCCTTTTCCACAGCAAGCTGGTTGACCAGTCGTATCAGGAAGGTTCTGATTTGTTGGGACTCAGGTTTTGATGCTGTACTATCCACCAGGAAAAAGACATCAGCAAACTTAAGGGAAGAAGCTAAAGTGGGAGAATAAGAAAAAGGAATGAAAAAGATAAAACTAGAAAAAATTTACTTATAATGGTACTCAAACTGATTACTAGGTTATGTGTTTTAATATGACCGTTTATCCTTTTTTTTTTTCTTTTGCCTATGGGCTTTATACTGTAGGTGGACATTTTAATGATTATTAAAAACGATTGATGGGACTATAACTGACAGTGTAATGTAAAGTACAGTAGCATAAAGATTTAGTGGCTGTTAAGCATACAGAGCTCTTTATTGCTTAAGGTAATGTTTATTTATTAACTCATCTTCAGTAACTGCTTTATCATGATCAGTGTCGAGGTGGGTCCAGAGCCCATCGCTGGAACACCAGTGCAGTATGCCATGCAGTATAACATGCCCACACACATTTATACACAGGCAATTTAGGGTATTTTCACATTAGGCTCCAGTGATTTATACCATTATCAGGATGAATTGCCCCCCACTGGTCAGCGTCCCAGTTATTTTTCCGTACTCTGGCACACTCGCATACAGATCATTACTTTCCGATACAGCAGGTGGCAGTATGCCTAATATTATTGATATTTCAGAAAATGCTGTACAGTGCATGAGACCACCTTTTCAAGTGGGCATGGTCCCTGAGACTGGAACACTTGTGTTCTCATTGATCAAAATAAACTAGCCTTTAAGGTCAAGTGTTCTCAGAAATGATGTAAATAATAATCTGAAAATGTCCTTGTTGATCATTTTTACTTGATGAATCTAAATATATATCTGAGCACAGCCTGGATTAAAGAAAAGATGTGCAAATTACCTCGTAATTGGTCATCGACAGCAATACAAACTCTTCTGCGAAGATTCTCAATCAGATCTGGTAAATTTTGGTAACTGTCCCTGCTAAACAAGAATTCTTTCTGAGGACTGTTAGCGATGGCTTGGAGTTGTGCAATATCTGCTGGTCCCATCTTGACCACAAAGACAACGACTCCCTGCTTGCGGAGCTCCTGAGCCGGCCCCTGCACAGCGTCACTCGACTCCCCATCCGTGATCACGACAGCAATCTTAGAAATGTCTTGCCTAGCTTGGCTGAAGTAGGTGTTTCTAATGAAGTCCAGAGCAATTCCTGTTCTTTTTGGCCCACCCTTGCGGTATGTGATTCTGAGCAGCTTCCCGAGCAGATCTTCCTTCATGGCTTCATCTGCACTAAACAAGAACTCCTGGTACGGTTGGTTGCTAAACTGAGCAAGACCAACTCTTACCTTTTGTTCACCAATGTCAAGTCCCTGTACAAAAGCATGGAGAAAACTGCGAATTTCTCCAAATTTGGTGTCTCCAATGGTGTCGGACGAATCCACAAGAAAAACAATGTCTGCTGCAGTAATTTCGCTGCATTCTAGAAGAAGAAAAAACATGGATTTGGTTGACTGAAAAGAATCTGAGTAATTTTCCCTCCACTTGATGAACTTGCAAAATTTTATGTGAGCAACTTCGTCATCAGTTGTTTTGACTAACTTTTTAGTAAAGAATGAAACACTTCGGGTATAGGTATATGGTATGGGCAGTGGTAGCCACTGTTGGGCTTCTGAGCAAGGCCCTTAAGCCGCAACTGCTCAGATGTATAATGAGATAAATTATTATTTTTAATATTATTATTATTATTATTATTATTATTGTTTTTCTCTTTAAATTAATGACACATCTTTTGTTTCTCAATTTGCAGCTTTCCCTCTATTTGTTAGATACAAATGTATTTCTAACTTATTCAAATCAAATAAATTAAAAAACATCTCATAAAACTTCACCTCATCTACAATTCCATGTTTATTAATCCATTGATGTTGATCCTCTGCCGTGCAACTCTTTACGTAAGTGGTTAATATACTCCCTGCGTAAGTTGTTAATACGATAATGCCTTTGAACAAGAACTTTGACAATCGGATCCTCAGTTTCAACAGCGCGGTGGTGTAACTGATAATAGCTCACAATTTAAGTTTAAAAACCCTCAAGATGGACAAGCGTTCAGAGTCTACTCTGATTTTGTACATAAAACTCTTACCTTGTCGTTCTCCTTGTGCCTCTTCTACGGTGGTGCACAGTTCACGGCTGACACCCAGCGAGATTTCCTGGAGGGCATTAAAGTCAGAGACCCTGTACACATGATGATCATACGGCTGACTCGCAAGCTTCTTTAGGAATTTCTCCTGGGCGTCTTTAATTCCAATGGCATAAACTTTGATTCCTTTCTGCCTCAGTTCTTGAGCGTATGGTTCGACGTCATCCTGAGACTCCCCGTCTGTGATGACAAAGGCGATCTGAGGCACCATTTGATTTGCCCGACTCCCTGCTTGCTCAACAAAGTGGTTTTGAAGCAAGAACTGCAAGGCCCGGCCCGTGTTGGTGCCACCAGTTTTATACGGCAAGCGCTTAATGTAATCAAGAATCTCCTGCTTTTCTTCATAGGTATTGAGGAAAAACTCAGTTTTTGGCGTGTCACTAAACTGGACCATGCCAACCCGGATTTTATTGGGAGCGATGTCAAAGTTGGACACGACAGACCCGAGAAATTCTCGAATCTGTTGGAAGTTCTGTAGACCGACGCTGGCCGAGCCATCCACTAAAAACACAATATCAGCCTTGGCTTCCTGTGTGCACACTGCGAGAAAGAGATGCCAGTTTAATGATTAGCTAAAACTATGTTCAAAATTAGTGGCAATAATGTTTATTAAAAAAAAAAAAAAATCATATTATATATAGTTTCATCTCACTCACTCATCATCTATACCGCTTTATCCTGTATTCAGGGTCATGGGGACCTGGAGCCTATCCCAGGAGACTTAGGGCATGAGGCGGGGTACACCCTGGACAGGGTGCCAATCCATCTCAGGGCACA
>JAOVVA010000041.1:1794332-1805764 GCA_028565275.1 Leiocassis micropogon
TTTCTCCCTTTTGTTTACTGCTGTGGGAGGAATTCTGTCTGGAGAGCTCAAACAAGCGTATTTCACTCTCACGTTCACACTCGCTGCAGCCCAGCAAACTCAGCACAGAATTTAACCACTAGTGTATACTGTATATATATATATATATGTGTATATGTGTGTGTTTGTCCGTATCGGTCTTGGCATCAGGAGGACAGTCCGCTGTACCGTGATGATCAGACCCGCCTGATGGTGTGTAACATCAGCTGTACAAACTGCAACAGCGGCCTGGGCTGGCTCTAACGTCTCTCAACTTGGGGGCAGCCAGTGCTACAGCGAGGGCGTGTCATCCTGAAGAGGGCGCTGGAGAGAAAGAAAGATGGGTTTCAGGAGCTCGAGCCCTGAGACTCATAAGACATGTTGGTGTTTCATATCAACAAGACAAACTTGATTTCAGTGCCGCACTGGCTGCATTTACACACAAAGAGCATGAGGTCAGAGGTGGAGACGTGAGGTCGGGTCACACAGTGGGATATCACAGAGTAAAACAACTAAAATAAGCATCGAATTTAGATTTAAGATCATATGAGATTAATGATCATACTTCACACACATGCAGAAAAAGATGTTCTCTCACCACCACCCCCAACTTCTTATGTTCCTGAGAAACTAGTCAAAGTGAAACTTCTCTGTCCTGAAGATGTTGGACAACACAGTACTGGCACTGGAGACTCCTTATCTAAGCGCTAAATAAATAATAAATAAAGCACTGCCATGTGATGTTGCACAAATACATGACCAGCACCCGGAATAACATGATGATGTCTTAATGGTAATGTCCCACTGGGCCTGGGGAAACCCTTCTTATTTTCTTCTTGTTTATGTGGAATGATCATATTATTATGTTTAATACATTTGTGTGTTATTATGTACAGTAAGCATTACATTAAAAAAACAACAATATGACCCTTCATCCATCCATCATCAATCACTTACACGTCGGGTCACAGGGGTGTCGGTTCCAGCAGGGAACCCAAAACTTCCCATTCCCTCGCCACCTCAATCAGCACTGACCATAAAAAGGAAGTATGTTGATCTTAAGGAACATGACCCAAGGTGGTGCCCGTTAAAGGTATGTTTTCCAATTGATAACCACGCACACAGTCACCTAATCCACACTGACCTGCCTGGTATCTTTATAGACTGATTTACAGCACACATCGAGAAACACACAAGGAGCTAAGCAAGGTCTGTGTTTATTTATTGGTGTTGAGTGACTAGACCAACTTACACATAAAGTCTCAACATCCACCTGACCCAAGCCTCAATCCTCATTTCTCACACACTTACCATACAGCATTAATCCCCTGAGCCACCAGAGCACTCTGGGACCACTTGGTTGTGGTCTGAACAAATGCTCAATGAACAGCAACAGTAGAGGACAAAGTTACTACTGCAAATGCTGAGTAGCTCGTATCAGCCCCTGTGGCTCTGTAGGAGAGTGCATGATTATCACCCTTGAGGTTGCTGGTTCAAATCTAACCTTGTAGGTTGTTAAATTTTTAAAATGTTTCCGTCTGAAATGCAAAAGAATGGTAAGTATGCTTAAACAAATCCTTCTCCTTTGTGGTGCTGTGGTTTAAGGGCATATGTTGTAGTTGTGTGGAGGTCCTGGGTTTGATTCCCAGCAGTGGTGGAAAGAGTTTTAAACCCGCATGGCTAATGGTTATATTTATTTACAGTACATACATGTGTATGTACAGTACACTTGTGTGATAAATGTATGTGTATATACATGATGAACAAACATGGACCATATATAGGTAGCTGTATAAATACAAGTATATATATATATATATATAAATAGTAGTATTAATGTACATAAACAGATGTGTGAACATTACATGCAGTATGTTAATAGGTGTAGCTAAATATACAGTATATATGAATATATATATATATATATATATATAGCAGTGCACACATATAAAATTATTACCTAGTTCTGGTCCACTGCAGCATAACCCCTGTTCTCATCTCTCCAGAAGCCCCAGGTGGGACAGACTGGCTTTTCTCTCTCTTTCTCTCTCTCTCTCTGCCAGATTTAGTGCCCCACCTGGTTCCAGCACTTTCAACTCGCCTGCAGGCGGTCTCGATCCTGTGCGGTACACACCACAGAGGGACTCGCCCTTAGACATCTGAGCCACCGGTGCCTTCAAACCTACCCTCGTTTTCACAGGGATTTATCCTTTACTTTGCATCACAAATACCAAAAGACATGTGCTTATGAAGTAAAACCTTAAACCCAGTCTCGAACCTGGGTCCTCAGACTGAGCAAACATGCACTCTTTACACTCTGAGCTATCTTTCCTTCATAGCAAGCTTACTTTGCGTTTGCTTGCTTTTTTTTCCCGAAGGTTTATCCTCAGTTTACGCAACCTAGCACTAAAGAAATAAAACACTGAAAAATAGTGAAAAATCTCTGGTTTAACAACAACAGTGTGTTAGTGGAGAGGATCACACCATCGCCTTGGAAAGCCATGATCACTGGTTCAAGTCTCAGGTAAGCTTACTGTCTGTGTGGTGTTTCAATGAGTTCTAGCAGGTGTGTGTGAGTATACACATGAGAAGAGGAATAAATGTGGACTGTAGATCTCATACATGCTGAACATAAACATACTAATGACTTAATCCTACAAAGAGCTGTGAGATACAACACACAGGCTGATGAGCTGTACAGTGTATACTCCACCTAAGCAGTCAGTTAAACTGGACATACTGTGTAAACCACAACTGAACAAATGGCCCACAGAGATCGATTGAAACAGATTTCATATTGAGGTGTTAAATCGAGCTCCCACTAAAACATGTATAAACAAAAGACTTGGTGAATTAAAAACAACTACTAAGTGATGGTTCGGACAAGTAAAATAAAAGCAATATGAACATCATAAAATGTTTGTTGCTGTTACACTTGTTAACTACATCCTACAGAACTGAAGAACACGATTCTCCTTCTTTTGGGTGGTCCCATTAGGGGTCGCCACAGTGGGCCTTTTGTCTCCATCTAACTCTGTCTACCACATGTCTCCTGCATGTCCTCCCTCACCGCATCCCTAAACCTTCTCTCAGGACTCCCTCCCCAACACTTTCCTGCCGATTCACCCCTCCTCCGCACTTGTCCAAACCATTTTAATCTGGCCTCTCTAATGCTGTCCCCAAACTGTCCTACCTGCGATGTCCCTCTAATATACTCTCCACTCTAGATCCTGTCCACTCTAACCACTCTCAAAGCACACAAGAGAAACCACAGCATCTTCAGCTCTGCCACCTCTAGCTCCTCTTCCTGCCTTTTTGTCAGCGGCAACATAATATATACGATTCCGATTGGTCAAAATGTGTTGATTCATTTTCTAAAACGAGCAGCCCTACCAGTAAAGCAGCAACCACAAAACTAACACTTAATACACTCAAAACACCTCTTTGTTCATTTAGCCCCAGGGACTTGTACAACAGATCAGCAACATAAACAATACCGAACATTCAGGTACTGAAGTGAGTTTTAAAAAAAAAAAATTATTTGTACTGATGATTTACTTTAACATCAAGGGACATTTTTGGAACCTAGGAGACATTTGAACTCATAGCTTAGCAAGTTTGAATTGTAGAATGAAAGAGACTTAATGCACAAAATGCATCTTTGGAATTAATGATTTAGAATAATTTATTGGAGACAATGAAAGAGCAAGAAACCAGTGAAGAAGAATAAAAAAAACTAGGAAATTTTATTTGTGCCATTTTCATGCACAAATTTTGACTTGTTAATAAAACAGTACAACTTACATTGGATTTTGGATTAAACACCAAGCACCAACCACACGATGGGAAAATATTCAGTATTTAAACTCCAGCTTTTCCTCCCACCCTCCTTCACAGGGTCTAAGCAGTAGATGTTGGGGGTCAACAAAGGTCCAAGGAGTTGATGTAGTGCTCAGTATTACCGGATACTGTAGGATTAGCAGCGGTCTGTATATTATTCTAGTGGGTTACAGTTGGGTCAACTTTATCAGCTAAATTTCTTTGCAGTCTGCCAAAACGGTGCGGGGGGAGGGGATAAGGTTCTGCTCCCATGACCGCTTAGCAGAAGCTAAGTACAAATGAGTAAGAACTCACACAGAGCCAAAAAAAAAAAAACAGTCATAATACAAATGAAACATTCGTGATGGATGTGGAATTTTGTAAACAAGATAAAAACGAATGCTTGTAAGATCTTACACATGACCAACATGATCCTGCAGGTTTCACACAAAATCGCTCACATCATGGTAACAACTGGTCAAAAAGTAAAAGACAATCAGCACCAGATCACATACGTACAAGAACCACAACAGAGAGAACAAAAGGTATGGATTACTGAAACATTTCAACAAAAGCACATAAAAGAGATGAATAACCACAAGATACAACAAGACACCAATCATAAAACCATGAATGACAAAATGATACGTAATTTCACACATCAGGGCATGGGCGGCTCAGTGGTGGGTGCCTCGCCTGCCTGCAGAAGGCCCAAGTTCGATTCCCAGCCAGTGTCCGAATCTCAGCCACTGGATGCAGTGCCGATCCCAAGCCCAGATAAAATGGGAGGGTTGCGTCAGGAAAAGCCTAAAAATCCAGCCTAAAACCTGTGCCACAGTTGTTGGTGACCCCACGATGAGGAAGGAGCTGAAAGTCAACACATACATAATTTCACACATCAACCACACACCAGTACAATCAAATTATTACAAGACATGACATTATAAGCCTGCATGTATGCGTTTTAGTGATGTTAGCTGAATCAAAGTGTAAGGCCCCACAACCACCAGTCCACACACAGACACAAAATCTGTGTAGATCGAAACAGTACGCATAGTGTGACTGGACAACCACGGATGTCTATTAAACCTGTCCTTTTTTTTTTTTTTTTATAGACAGGTCATCTGCTAAACAAGTAGAATGCTAAATATTCAGTCTCAATATCTTTGTTGAAAACAAGAATAGCCTCATTTTAAAGCCAGAAGTCAGAAATGGTTGCAGAGGAGCCTGTGGCCACTGATCCTCCACGACCACAATGAAAAAGGTTAAGCCGGTTCCTGAGAAGACATCCAAGTGTAACCATGTAGCTGGAGCACAAGTAGCATATCTGCAAACTCCCGCAAACTAGAGGGGTCACCTCTGGAGCGGCTGTGCGATCACAGCAGAGAGCAGGGCCAACAGAAGCAGGGAAAAGTGTTTTCTTTGGATAAATTAAGAAAGAAACTTAGCAAGTTCCAGGAATAAAGCAGCTGTTGAAGTGGACAGGGCCAGCAGAGCTGAGAGGTTGAGACATCAAGGCCTTGTGGCCTCCCTATGTGAGGGAGCACTAGCAGGGTGTCCTCTGGTGGTCAGAACCTACAGGCCTACTTTTATGGCCCATCTAAGCTGTATTCCTAGGGTTTGGTGAAAACCTCAGACTTAATTCGATCAGAGATGAGGAATCCTCCTGGAACCTCCAACTTTCTATCTCTGGTAGTCTGCTGCCAAGTTCAAAAAGAAATCATAAATTATAACAAGGTTTTATAAAGTAATGAAGTCGATAATTCCTCAAGACATAAACATAAAAAACATCAATATTTAAGACAGAACACATTGTATACACAAATTTACAACAAAATTAACAAGAATCAACAAAAGTTTCCGATATGTATGGGGATTTAGGTTCACTGCCACAACCACACCCTAAATTCCCAAACAAGCTGCTTTGAAAAGACTGAGCAAAAAAAAAAAAAATCTAATTGTTCCTGGGAGCCACGTCACATTCTTCAACTTTACAGCTTACACCAAGTGATTTCCAAGGAGTTCACACAACTGATGCAAGAGCGCTATCTGGTGGTTATCTGGGTAAATAACCAACATCACATCAAAAACTGAGGATTGATATTACTGTACAAGTCAGTGAATGAGTAAAAACTGCACAAGAGGTTATATCATCATTGAGCAAAACCAGGGCCCTACGAACTACATACAGGGAAAAGAAAGGAATTGTTAGACATTTGGTTGTGTATGATTAATAGCAGCGGAAAAGTCAACAAATTTACTCCATTACCTGTAACACAAAAGATGTTTATTGAAGACCATGTTAACTCTACTAGTTTAACAAGCTCTTGAGTTAAACACCTATGTGAACCAAAACCAGAAATAATTAAAACAAAACTATTTAAAAATGAGTGCACTGCTTACCTCTGCCAAGTGGTTAAGAATGTGCAATTATTATAAATTAAATATGATTATTTTTTAAATATATTAAATTATTTAAATTATAAATATTATTATTATTATAACTATAAATTAAACCCCACAAAACCACCAGTGTGTTTCACAATTACACAGTTGTCCCTGTGTATGTCTTGGCTGTAGAAAAGAGATATTAAGCCAAACTTATTTCCAAACCAACAAAAATGTTAACATTTTTCACATGGTTGCCTCTGCCAGAAGATTAACACTGACACTGATGAACATTTCCTGGATGCAGGAAAGAGTTCTGTTAAAAAAAACAAAAAAAAACAGAAAGGGTTAACCATCAAACATCACTATTGTATTAGTAATGATCAGATAACATTTACTGCACGCCTGTTGTCTGAATTCACGAGGACGTGCATGTACATAAACCTGGGAACACTCAAGAGCATTGATTTGCAAATACAAGCATTTAACTTCCTCTGCATGTTGTCTAATATTTCTGTAATAATAACTATAATTATAATGTAATGTACAAGTCCCTTTCAAGCACCCAATGACTTTACAAAGAGCACAAAAAGGTAGAACATTTAAAACAGCAATTAAGAACCAAGATCATTAAAAATAAAAAAATACTATTAGGAATAAGTATAAAACAAAATGAATCATTAAAACAAATGTTGATGATCCATATGTAAAAAGTACAATAAAAGTATGTTAAAACATTATCCAGAAAACAGACACTAAAGTTGTTTTAAACTCAGATAGTGTTGAGGTGTCGGATATTCGAGTTTGCATCGTGTGTGAAAATACTTTTTCTTTCACTATTAAACATAACCCCAAGCTCTACTGTTTCCTGATTCGATTTCATCAAGTTCCTTCAAGATGGTTTTCCCGACCACAATTCTTCCTCAAAAGTGTTGGTTCATCACTCTCCGTCCAGGTTTTAATTTGATTTTTGTACAACAATGATTTTTTTGTAGTTTCAGAAATGTCCTTAGTTTTCTTTGCTTGATGCAGGACAATTATTTGATCCTTCCGAAACAACATACAGTAACATCTCTGTTTCTTTTTTTTTTTTTTTTTTTTTTAAACGTGAACCTCCTCATATTTCTTCTCGCAACCATAATGTGAGAAAATATTACAGTAATAAACAATGGTGGTCCCAGGACAGAGCCCAGAGGCACACCCCTAGAGATACCACTGCTCTTGTTCTGTTCACGTGTGTGGTTATCAGACCAAGTCCTGCCGATAAGATAAGAGGTGAACCATTGATGGACTGTGACTTATAGACCAATATCAGAAACCCGTTCTAAAAGAACAGAATGGGATATCGTATTGAAAGGCAGATCTTTGGTCCAACAAAGTGACAATAAAAAGTAAACAAATACTCAGTCATACTGCATACTGCTTTGATGCCATGTCTTGGTCGGAACCCAGATTGGAAAAGCTCAGGGAGAACATTAAAATAACACGCCGGGACCTTAAAAACAAATGATAAATGAGGAAATGGCTGATGAGTATTAAAATCATTACGACCTAATCCAGGTTTTTTTTAAACATGTCTGAGAATGCTTTTCAGGTACAGCTCCTTAATCATGAAAAATGGCCATTAAGTACAACAGATGAAAAATGACCTAAAAAAATAAATAAATAAGTTTAGCTGACACGTATTACCATACAATTAGCTTTTAGAATATTGTCGTAGATTTGTTCTTCAGTTTGAGGTTTAAAAAGATTGCACAACAAGGATACCATTGTGGTCAATAAATCATAGGGACACAATTTATTGCATAACTGGCATGAAGATCAACTGCCCATGAACAGCTGCAATTTTAGGGTTTAAAAAAAATATATATATAGATAAAAATAAATTTTAAAAAACCCTCCATGAAGTATGTACAGTATTTTTTTCAATGATATCTAGAGATTATGGAATCTGTGGTTTATATAACCTATTTAGAGTGAACAGATCTGATATTAATTCTTCCTTTACTGATTACATGGCTTTATTAAATGTTTTAGCAGCTAAGGTGGCATTTTTAAGACTGATTTACATGTTCAAAATGTACAGTATTTCCTTAGGAACATCGAGGCCAATCTTTGTATACGATCGCTTCAAATGCTGACCCAGGAAGAGATTAAGTGCTATTTGTTATTTCTAATAAATATTAAACACCAGGTTATTCGTGCCTCTGTCCTGGCACTTAGACAGCTGTATAGAGCATGTTTACATGAACTGGTTCTAAAATAGTTCTGACTTTGCTTTTTAATGGTGTCGTATAAAATTAATTGCAATTAGGCAAATAAGGCAAAGCGGTTTATCTTAAGGTTAGAAGCGAGCTTAGACATTTCACATCTCGTTAGACTCCCAGGATACAGAGCCCTCTAGAGGATGAGTCTCCATGCCTCTATGCCTGTACGTGACCTGCTGAGTCACTGTGATGTACACAGAGTAGGTGATGTGATTAACCTGACTGGGTTACATCCCCGGTAAGGTGTGTTAGCACAACATGCGAGGCTAAGGCGTGCCTGTTGTTGTTCATTTATTTTTCATGTTTGAGAACAAAAAAACGCAGGTTTCTGAATTTTCTTTGTGCTTTTAATTAATAAATAAAATATTTAAATAGTTATCTGGCAGAAACCTTGCTTTGTAAAAATTTACTAAAGTTAGAAATGACAAACCAAAGCTTTTAGATCCGAAATTTAACAGAAAAAAAAAAGAATGCAATGCCAGTATTGTTTGAACATAAAACACCAGCATGCATCATGTTTCAGATCTCATCAGGGAAACATGACATATTTGGACACTTGGTTAAACCACTGTAGACTAAACGATCACTGTGTCAAAAGTGTGGCATTACGATGATGGGAGAAACCTTCGACATGAGGATCAGGAAAGAATCATTATACTGCATGGTCATAAGAACTCCAGACCAGTCTGCTTATGATGTCTCCATGGATACGTTCCCAGAAGCGATACTGATCTCCAGGACATTCAAGCTCAGCCTTATTCCAGAGGATTACCACGACAGCAGCGGAAATGTCTGCAACCATACTCCTCCTGGCTGATGCAACGGAAAAATGACGATAGTTCCATGCAAAGATTGTGTTGATGCATAATAATATGCACTGGTCCAGGAACAAGCATCAATGTAGGCACCTCATTAAAAAGGGTTCCAGGAGAATGCTTCGGAGAGGTGACCCCCATCAAACTCACCAAGAACAGAAACTTGTTTCATATGAAGCATTTGGCAGAAAAATGGTCCATGACAGAAATGGACTATTTGAGCCTTTAACAAAATAGCCAAGGAGAATAAACGGGACAGTGCATCTTAAAAATAGATTATCAGAAAGTAGTATAATTTTTTACTACTTAATAAAAAAATTTTTTTAACTCATTCTAGAGTCACTACGTATAAATATTAAATGGCTTGAAATATTTCAATGTTTTAATTTCAATTATCAAAAGCATACAGCTATTGAAAAAACAGCATCTCAAAATAGAATAGCCACTACTTAAAAAAAAGAAAAAGGATTTACACTATAGAAATTTGGAAAGAAAAAAATAATATATTTATTTATACACTCAATACTTGGTCAGGGCTCGTTTAGCATGAATTACTGCATCACTGTGACATAGCATGAAGGCAATCCGCCTGTGGCACTGCTTTGGCATTATTAAAGACCAGGTTGCTTTGATAACAGCCTTCAGCCCTCGTCTGTAGTGTCGGGTGTTTTTGTCATCTTCCTTCTGACAACAGCCCATATATTTTTCTTAGGGTTCAGATCAGGCGAGGTGGCCAACCTATCAAGTACAGGATCATCATCATCATGCTAAAGTCCTACAGGAAAGGAAATCGGCATCTCCTTAACGTTTGCTCCAAATCATCCTGGCATACAGCTGCATCATCCATAGATGACATGGAACCACAAAATCACCGACTGTAAAATTTACCCCACTTGGATTCTGCACCTCTCCACTCTTCCTCCAGACCTTGATTTTCAAATGAAATGAAAAAAATTTAATCAACTTCTATCTGAAAAAGAGCAATGGCCCAATCCTTTACCTCCTTAGTCCAGGTAAGACACCTCTGATCATGTGTCTGATTTAGGAGTGGCTTGAAACTAGGAATTCGAGTTATATTCTACATCCTGAAGACATCTATGCATATCGTGACGCATACTCCTGCCTCACTCCACTTTTTGTCAAGCTCTGCCAAGGTCTTGAAGGGCTTTGCTTTCATTTTAAGCCTGCGGTCATCACTGTTGCTTGTGAACCTTTTCCTACCATACTTGTCCCTTCCAGGCAACTTTCCATGAATATGCTTCAATATAGCACCCTTCTATGGATTAACCTCATTTTGGAGGGTGCAGACTGTGCAGTGATACTGGAGCCCGAAGCAAAGAGGTGGGCATTGGGTTACACATTTAGCGAGACCTGTAATGCTATAAGGAGCTTCTTCTCTGATGAAGAACAACCACAATGTAATCAAAACCCTTGCCCAAAATCAAAAGCAAATCGAAACCCTCCAAGGAGAGCGAGAACCAAGAATATTCTGCATCCAACATATAAGACCCAAATAGTCAACGATATTTAGTTGTTATACAAATCAACATGAAGTTGGAGGACTCAGACTTGTCAAAGCTTGCATCAAAATGAAGAGATGATCATAAAAACCTCAAGGGATGCTCCCCCTTCAAAAAACACACAACATGTCTTCTCCGGGTGAGCTTAAAATAGATTAAACAGGATGCAGCACATTCATGCTGAGCAGGATGCGTGGATGGGAGAGACTACAAAGAATGAAAGCAAAGATAGAACATAAAGCCAGAACACGGTCCGGTGGCAAGTTAGAAAGCATCCTGCATGGCGATTAGAACAGATTAACCTGGTCTAATGTGACAGAATGAAAAATTGGCAATTAACATCCCTGATGTGTGAAACATTGTGGCCATCATACCAAGTACTGTGTTCGCTGTAGTAAGCATGGCTCCACTGGAAATCAACACTTTTAACTAAATGGCCTACAGCAGGATAGTGAGCCAAAATGTACTTTAACTCACTTTTTCCACAACGTAATGTTTTTGAAACAAATACCTACTGTAGGTAACATGCGTATGTTAGAACAGTGTAAACTATTTCTAGTGTAAGATATACTGTATATTCAGGTTCCCTCCAAATGGCTCAGCAG
>JAOVVA010000041.1:1810864-1823074 GCA_028565275.1 Leiocassis micropogon
TATATAAAACTGCACCCACACAGACCTTTCTTTGTCAAGATGTTATGCTTGCTATGCAGTTGCAACATTTCTTTAACACGGCCCCTGGGCCAATCTGTTCGCGCCGCTCCTCTGGCCTGACTGGTTGTTTCTGTACGGGTCATAAGGGCTTTAAAGGGCAACACATCCTTAGAGTTCAGCCGTCTATAAAAGGTGAAAATATGTCAGTAATCTGCTTGAATACAACAGACTTGAACGCTTTATTGCAAGTCCACATCTTTCCAATATGAAGCAACTGAACACACAGACTTGATTGAAAGCAAAGTGATGATGTGTAAAAGAATGCATACTGAAAATAAGTAGCAGTAGTTAACCCATGTCAATGTATGCGTGCACATGTCCTCCTCCCTCAGCTCCATGTAAATGGTGTAACTCCTGCGCGATAGCGGCAACTGCGCTCAGCACTCGTGTTCTGTCCATCCACAGGCTCGCATCAGGCTGCTTTACCAGACCCGGAGAAGAAGCAGAGCGACGGCCCGCCACTAAACATAAGAGGTGAGAGCGTCTCGGAGACTCCCGTACTGTACACTGCCGGGATGGTTAAGACTGCACGCATACATTCATCACACTGGACCTCCACATGCGCCAGAATACATTTTCATATTTTTCTTTTGATTGTGTAAAACTCGTTTGCGACAATGACAATTGTTAAAAGCACTATGAAAAAAATAAATAAATGGAAGAGCCAAAATAGAATTATAATGCCACGAAAGAAAGAAAGAATTATGAGAATGGACATCAGAGAAAAAAGGAAATGGGGTGGTGGTGGGGACTGATTAGGAAAATCAAAAGATTAAAGGGAAATGAAATAACAGATCAAGGGATAAGAAAGAAAACGATGGAAAGAATAATATAGAAGTAGAACAGTGGCAAAATTCCCCGAAGCAAAATAGCATGTTGAATTAAATGAATGCAAAAAAAAAAAAAAGAATTTTGAATTTTTCTTCATTGCAATTTGTTCTGAATTGAAAAAATCCTTACAGATGCTTGAAATTTTTGGCACTGCACTTAATTGTGGTTGAATATTTCAAATGCAAATGTAATTTAAGCATTTAAAATTCAATGCAAAAATATTCAAGTTGGTAATTTGGTGTTATTTGCACCATTTATGAAACACTGCGGCACGTAACACAATCCATTGCTCTTCCTGTGATATCCTGGATGTGAAGCCCTGAATTTTTCTCTACCTGAATTTGTGAGATTGAAAAATAAGTTATTATATTTTTTAATTAATCAATTAAAAGATTGATGATGATAGATTAATATTTGAAAATATTTTTGAACAGCAAAATTCTTTAACTAGAATATATTTTTGCATGGAATTTAAAATGCTTGAATTACATTTGAAATATCTAATCATGATAAATTGCAAGGTGTCAAATTTCAAGCAGTGTAAAAATGAATTCTTCAATTCAGATCAAACCGCGATGCAGAAAAATTCCAACATTTTTTATTGCAGCAATATAATTTCTGGGGAATTCTGCCACTGTTATACTTTCATAGAATAAAGATGAGAAAGGAAGAGAAATGAAATGGAAAAGAAAGATCATGAAGAGCTGACTAATTGGAGAATTATATACATTTATGGGGAGGTGAAAGAGCAAGCAAAGACAAAATTGATGAAAAGAAAGGAGAAAGATGAAAGTTAAAGCAAAGAAGAGAGACGTATAATACGTATAAACCTATAGCACTGATTAAAATTAAAAACTTAAAGCAAAATGAATGAAAGAAAGAAAGGTGTACATTTCAGTATATTTAAGGTTCTAACAGGTCTTAGTGCTGGTGGCCTGGGGCTCTTGTTCTTATTCTTCCTGTCCTGCCTGTAGGAGTTTTACTCCACGTGCTGAACGATGCTTTGGGCTCAGTCGTTGTGGTGGTGGCCTCTGTGCTGTTTTACGTATGGCCCCTGGCACCTGATGCCCCCTGTAACTGGCAGTGTTACGTGGACCCTAGTCTGACGCTGATCATGGTGGCCATCATCATGTCCTCAGCTGTTCCTCTGGTAAAAGAGACCACCAGAATCCTGCTGCAGATGAGTCCACCTGACGTGGACGTCTCCATGATCTGTGAGTATAAACGGCTGGGGTTAAATCCGTGTTTTGTCATTTTACACCATCATCCAGGCTGGCGTGCTCCCTCTCCATTATTCACTCTCTCTCTCTCTCACAGTGGAGGACGTATGCCAGCTGCCTGGGGTCCTCGGCGTTCACGAAGTGCACGTATGGGAGCTGGCCAAGGATCGGAACGTGGCCTCCTTGCACATCAAAGTGACCTCCGACCTCGAAAGCTCTAAAGTTGAAATCAGAAACCTCCATATGCGGATCAGAGAGATGTTCCATCGACTGGGAATCCACAGCGTCACTCTTCAGATGGAGTTCACCAATGAAGAGGTGGAGGACAGCCACTGCACCACTCCGTGCATCACCTACGACTGCTTGAAGCAATCCTGCTGCCCTGCCGACCCCAAAACACACAACCACACCGATCTCCATAAAGTCAAAGACTCCTGTTCTTCTGGAGAAGTGGCTGTGGTCCTTGGGGATGTGAGCGAAGAGGAAGCAAAACAGTTGACTACGCCGCTTTAAACCTGCAGGCCCAGTGTCTCTGTCTAAAGTAGACTTTAACGGAGCGTCCCAGGGATTCCCAGACTATTAGCCATATTAAGTTTGATCCTAGACCCAGCCTTTGTTTCAGCCCTCATGGCTAACGGACAGGGCTTCCCCCCCCATAATGCACTGCAAGTATACACCTCATTCACCTGGCGCTCATTAAGCTTACCTAAATCTGTTCACTTAGTTTCAGCAACGTCTGCGTTCAGTGTGGTTAAGATGCTGCAACAAGCAGTTATACTAGGAGCGAATCTGAATACGCAGTTAAATCAGCATTTTGTGCTTTTAAAAGATGCAGTATAACTTTCACATCCGATCAGTTGATTGATGTAACTAAGAATTTAAATAAAATAAAGTTGACAAAAGTTAAAGTATTGCCAGCTCAATCACTAATTAGTCATTTTTCAGGTTACATTAGAACGACTTACTAGGTGACACTTTTAGGGAGCTACATATAAAAACTCTTATTTTCAATCATTCATTGTCCTGCCTCGATTTGACTCCCAAATATGCCTTGTTTTAAATCAGGTTTAACATCTAGACATCTTTTCTACTTGAAGAGACATTAAAACCCTTTGCTCTGGCTAAAATCTAAATAAATTCTATCAAACCATGGAGTTCGGTTGGTGTTAGTCTGAAGAGTAAAGCTCCTACAGCTCTCCAAAGATACCCTTGAACATTCCATATTAGATAGTTCATTAGAACCAATGAATAGAACCCATAACCTCATTCTGGTAGCTTTTTTCCATAAAGAAATTCATTTACCTCAGGGACTAGAGGGACCTTTTGTACGCGTGCACAAACTATCGTATTTATTTATCTCTGTTGCAACTGTGATGCAATTCGTTTCCTCTGGACTCTTCAGGTTTGTATGCCGTTTCCACCCCTTTTGGGGAATGGCTAGTTTTGCAAAGAACAATCAGACTACTGAGACGGATATCGTGATCTTAAATCTCATGGTTCATTAATCCCGGTGAGCACCGACTTGACAGGTTTTAGAAAGCTGCGAAATGTGCATGGGAAAATATTTGAGACGTCATTCATACATAATCTTAACTTCATTATTTTAAGCCACTCTTAAATTAATTCAGTACCCTCAAAAAAAATAATAATAAAGTTTGGAAATGATACGCCAATATTTACTAAACTAGGCTAATTACAGTAGATTGTTAGTTATTAAGTCAAAAAATATATAGTTGCAAAACAACGCCATTGTCATCCGTTTGCATCGGAAAGAAAAGACAGTGAGCACATGCATTTAAAGGGGAAATGGGTCAATGTGAGACAACAGTAACGCGTCAAAGGCGTTCCTCACGGAGGCGGCATCGTCACCAGCTTTTATATAACTAAGGAAGCATTTAGCCACTTTTCACCATAAGTTTAAGGCATCGCCATGGCTAAACTGTTTGAGATATCAAACAGCCACAGTGGCGATTGTATAGGGTATATCAAATCCCATTGGGTGCGTTTGGCAAACAACCCAAAAAAAATTAACTTGTTGAGCAGATGCCATGACGTGCATAGTGAAAGGTTCCTCAGCTCAATGAGATCCAAATGCGTACCGGGGGGTTTTGGTACATGGACACTTAGTGTGTACAGCATGTAGGCTACTATGCAACATAATCTCCTGCGAAGGCATCCTAATGGCAGCTGGTTCCAAACTGTGTCACAAATTTTTTTGCATGTTAGGATCCCCAAAATATCCTTAGAAGAATAGGGGCTTTCGCACGACATATCAGCACTATGACATCACCGTCAGAGCTATGACGTCATAGTGCCGATGTCATAGTGCTTAAAGGGTCCTGATTATAATGAAGTCAAACGAAGGGGGAAAAAAAAAATTATCCACTATTAAATCCAAATAATGAAAACCATGTAACTACTTGTTTTTTCCCCCAAAACTTGCAGTTTAGAGCTTCAACTTATTCACATCTTTTAAATACGCGAGTGCTCACTGGGATTATAACTTACTGCCATGTAAAAAATTCCAAATGGAATTGCTATCAAAGTAGTTCTCATTTCATTAGCTGCTTTCTTCACCCAAGACTATATAATATACCTTTCTAGCAGATCAGCAGTTCCTAATTTTCCATGTTTGTTTTATTGTTTAAGCTCTATGTTCTTGCCTTAAAAATCATTATGAAGGAACAGGAATCGAACAATCACCTTTTTACCTCAGATACAGGAAATGTGCACTTTTCTCAGGCATTGTTAACTCTTATGAAGTAAGAATCACTCTTAAAACTGTAAAAGTCTCTGTACAGTAGAATTGCTACAATTTTTTTAATATGACATTTCTTTTGAAGATCTCCAATTTGCAGATCACTGTGACTTCAGAATGTAATGTACACTCAAAGTGCACTTGCAAGGAACAAAAAGTCTCTGTAGCAAAAATCTTAAAAGTTATGATTAAGCCAGACTTGTCTGTATGGAGAACGTCCTGCCTCATGACTCTGCTTTCCAGACGTCAGAAACACAAACAAGTGCTAATACACATTGTGTGTTAATGTACCTGAACGACAAAGGAGTCTTCTCACCTTCAGTGGGATTGTACAAATATTTTTATTATATTCTTTATTACATTTATATATCAAAAGTTACAATAAATGTAATATAATAAATTATAATTATATAAAAAGCAAGCTCTATAGTAGCTTTCAAAAACCGAAGGTTGCAGAGTCCTGAGTCATGCACGTTCTTCAATCAAAATGTTTGGGAGAAATTTATTTAAATTATTTCATTTATTCTCTTTTTTTTTTATTATAATGCAAAGCAAAATGAATCTAAACCCTGAAGCCAGTGTCGTGAATCATATTGAAAAACAGCTCCTTACTCTTTTACCGATTATACAGTACATTAATTTTTATGGCATTTATTATTAGATAAGATTAAGTGATATGTCTACTGTTTATATCCTTGTGTGGAATTGTTGCTAAAGCACTGTGTCTTAAATTGGTTTAGTCTTTGGCCTTCTTTTCAAGGAAACACTAGTAAATTCCTGTTAATTATTAGACGAGTCTGAAAAGATACTTAGACTTACGCAGGACTGTGCTTTTTTTTGTTTTGTTTTGTTTTTTTAAAACAGAGTTCATGTTTGATGTCTTTTTTTTTCCCATAAAATCAAATAAATAAACTTCAGTTATTGTGGTGCGTTTTTTTTTTCCCTCCCAAACTCCTTTAATCTTATGGGCTCATGTAAACTTGCAACCCTGACAGAAAAGAATTTAAAGAGAATTTATCGCAGAATACAAAATACCAAAACAGGTTAAACATTTAAATTTTACATTTTTCAAAAATAAGATGAAGACTACTAGAGATACAATACCATATTTTCCTTTTTCTACACACACAATTTCATTCCTTACAGAACCAAATAAAATTAAAGTTCATCACCCTTCCATAAATGTTTAACATTATTCCACTTATCAGCCCGGTGTGTCAAACCCACACACCATATTTCTACACTTCTATATTCTTATACTTAACTTTCCACAATTTAATTTTGTACATTAGGCAAATCCTTTGTAATTTATACATTTATATTTAAATTCTATTTAATTTTATGTACACATAGTCTGGGTCTAAAAAAAAAAAAAAACAAGGTTACTGTATAATATCCAAAATGACTTGAAAGTAAAAAGTATAAAGACTTGTCCCGAATCTTATTGTCTTGGTCTTGTGTAGAAATTTATTGCAAAAAAAAAAAATAAAAAAAATTCACCTTTCACCTTTTTACATTTATAATTTTTTCATAAGTCCATTTTATTTTTACATGAAATATTAACAAAAAACAAACAAACAAAAAAAGCACTAATTAGCATCACTTGCATAAAAGAAAGACAGCAACTATACAAGAAGGAAACAGCTTAAAACCTGATGGAAAATGAGAATAATTAATAATAAACCATTCCCAGCCTTAAGGGAGAAATAAATGTTTAACTAAAATCAGCACCATATCAACAATTACACACAATATTTAAAAGTCCATTTCAATGGAGAGTCCACAGTACAAGTCTCCGTGAATGAGCTGTGACAATACATTAGAATAGGCACGTAACAGAAACCCGTGTTAAATTATAGCTAGAACTACTGTCAGGGGCAGAGTTTGGGAAAAATTTATATCTGACCAACCAGACCCCAAAAACAGCGTTGATAAACATTAGAGTGAAGATGTTTCCCTCTAATTTATTCTATCGTTTTACTAAATTGTGCACAAAATTCCGTAAAGAACGAGTCTGGAATAAGAACAAGCTGCAACCTGTAACCATTACTTAAATATTGAATGAAATTAACAGCAAGATTAAAAAATTTAATAAAATACAATTACTACAATCTTTTTCCACTTCTGTTTCATTTCAAACATGATTCCATTATTATTCAAAAATGGATGAGGTTAGAATTATGGAAGGAGTCTCCAGTGTCAGACTTTCACAAGACGGTGAAATTGGTAACAAGATGTTAAGACTTTTGTTTTACTAAACTCGACTAAGAGAAGGAGAGAGGAAGTGGTAACAGAAACTTACAGGGATGCTTCATAACATTAGCTACCAACAAATTATATATCATACAGCATGTCATTTATCAGTAAATGAAACATTGTAATTGTTGACATTGTAATTAACTGCTGTATTCGACAGTTGTTTTTTTGTTTTTGTCCTCGCTATGTTGTTACTAAAAACAATCAATTTTAGGCTAACAGGTTAATTTTAAATAACAGCTTCACCCTGAGCTACTGTACATTACACCATCCCGGTGTCCTGCTGTGCCCTATTCCCTCAACATAATGCATTAAAAATCTCTTAACAAGAAAGTCAAATCAGGCAGAGAGAAACATAATGCGTGATTAAATGAACATTAAAGTTTGGAATATTACTCAATGTGATTAGTGATGCAAACTACAGTACATGGTCTACAAGTTTGCTTCTTACTAAAATTGAAGAACTGAAATTAGTTGCTATTAAACCTCAGCTCAAGCTTTAAATGAGTTTTATAATAATGTATTTGGATTAAAACAATGTAATGAGGAGATATTTAGTTCAGCATGCTTATATTTACAATAGTTTTAATTGTTATAAGATATCCCATTAATTATTTTTTATTTTATTTATTCGTTTATTTATTTAGCAGCATGTTTTTCCACACAGTTTGGTGTCTCCATTTACTTACCTTGAGCCCAGACAGGATGTCTCAGTTTCACCTCCACCTTGGTTGACCCTTTTTTTTTGGGGGGGGGGGGTTATTAACTGAGTAATGTTTAAAAATGAGTGAAACACAGAGAAGTTAGAAATGTAAGCCAAGCCACACCGATGACACGCTCAGGTTAACTGATTAATCCTCATCACTCAGCTGTTCCTCATCACAGGCTCACGGTCCAACACTCACTAACACACCTGAGTAACTAATCAGCTCAGTAACAGCACTGCAGGAAGGAAGGAAGGAAAAAAGTTTCACACAGATACTTTTTTTATTGTTACAATAGTCTGTTTGATCAGAAAGAAGCCTTTAAACAGTTAATTAAAAAAATTAAGTTCCTGCAATTAAAGTGTAACAGTTCAGGGTTTTCAAAAGCCACTACCAATAACTGTTCATGATAATGTACTTATTATGAATCTAACATTGGGAAAAGGACAAAAAAAAAGTTTGGGTCTCAAAAGCAAAATTTAAGAAGTGTCAAAACTTACATAAAAATAAAAAGCATTAATACGTTTAAGGAAGTATTGCATGTCTTTGTTCTCAAACAAGGTCGTAAAAATGAACAAGCCCAGGCTTTCATACATCACTTTAGAGGAATGCACAGAGAGAGAGAGAGAGAGGGAGAGAGAGAGAGGGGGGGATTATCTTTTACCTCTTTTCCCCCCAAATCATAAAATCTCATTAGGTTTTAATGTCCTTCAGGCCAATGACAGGCTGTAAAATGTATTAACACAAATCAGGAAGTTTTCAAACCTTAAATAAATAACATGTTTTTGGTCTAAATATAATCCTCGGCTCAGTTTTAGCCTCCCAGAGCGTACAGTGTGTACAGTATGTTAAACACTACACACTATATAGTGCACATGTCAAACTGACATAAAGAGAAGGTGTGTGGGTCAGAGTAAACCAGAAAAAGCAACACACACACAAACAACAAAAATGATTATTTAAAAATTTTAATTTAAATTGTTTGTTTGTTTTTTTCACCATTTATATCTGATTTTTTTATTCTTTTAAACAGGTGTTCATTACTGATTTTTTTTAATATTCATATATTTTTGTTCTTATATTTCAGATATTCAACAAGATAGCTTGATGTTACACACTGTACTATGTATAAATATTAATTAATTTAACTTTAATTAGTTCCCCCCTAAAGAATCCAGATTAAACCTCAGAATATTTCCTAGAACACATCAAGTTTCAGTATCAAATCAATGCATGACCATCATGAAAACATGGCTTCTTTTCATAATTATAATAATAATAATAAGAAGAAGAAGAAGAATAAAAGGAACAAGAAGTAGAGGAAGAAACTTCAGAGTATGACATTTTGGTGTTAAGGCTGTAAATGATCTTCTAGTCAAAAATGCTGAGCTGGATGTTAAAGAGTACAGTGTGTAGAGTGTGGGTATGATTAGATAACAAGCTGACTGGACATGCAGGTGGACGCAAACCTGGTGATCTGGATCACTGACTACCTAACCAGAATGCCACAGCATGTCAGAACGAGGGTCTGTAGAAAGTCTCAGAAACTACAGTGAGCAGCACAGGAGCACCTCAGGGGACGGTCCTCAGCCCCTTTCTGTTCACTCTATACAACCCTGACTTCAGATACATCTCGGAATCATATCACATGCACAGGTTCTCAGATGACACTCTCTATTGTGGGGCGATGGACGGAAGGGCGAGTACAGAAGCCTGGTCAAGGACTTTGCGGGGTGGTGCAGTCTAAAACAGCTACAGCTGAACATCACCAAGACCAAGGAGATGGTGATGGACATTCACCGGTCCAGGTCTCCCCTGATACCTGTCTCCTTTGAGGGAGTGGATGTTAAGATCATGTGAAATCATACACATACCTGGAGCTGCAGCTGGATGACGAACTGGACTCATCAGTGAACAAGAAAGGTCAGAGCCGGCTGTTCTTCCTGAGGAGACTAGGATCTTTTAAGATCTGTACAAAGCTCAGCTAATGTTTGGAGCCGTACTCTCTCTGAGTAACTACTGGAGAGGAGAACATTAAACAAAATGTTGTCCGTCACGGCCAACCAGGACCAACCACTGCACAGTTTTTTTTTTGTGTGTGTGTGATTAGTGAAAGACTTCTTTTGTAAAGCTGCTCAACTGACAGACTCTGGACATTCTTTGTCCCCGGAGCCATGCTGCATTTCAACACTTTTCTATACGGGCATTTGAGAGCGGACTGTAGGCTTAGGGCTAAAGTGTTACATATTATTAGCTGTCACTTTCAAGCTGTTCTTTGTTACGATTATTAGTATTTGCACCGTAGTCATAAATACAATCGATCAAAGCTTCATTTATACCCTTCTTAATTATTACTCAAGATATTGTTTATGTATATTCTTATAGTTCTAGTATATCACCTGTGTCTACCAACTGTATGTAAGATCTACATCACATCTATGGACCGGTCTTTGTGTTACTGTCTTCATTGCTACTGGACGTCAGGAATTTTGTTCAAGATCTATCTATCTATCTATCTATCTATCTATCTATCTATCCAGATTGTAAAAGTTAGAGCAGTTTCCTTCTCTGCACAGCAGGTGGCGCTAAAAGATTCAAAGAGAAAAAGCACACACTTGTTTTAGGCCTTCTTCACTGAAAGTAGACACACATCTTTCATTACTGAAGGAAAAAAACCTTAATAACTACAGTACACAAGTCAAATAAAGATCAATTTTGCCAAATATAATCTATGTGCCTGTAGGTGCTCATATTGTAACCCTGCCTTCATGTCTTGGAAGGAGTCTCCAGTATCAGTCCTGTGTAACCTCCATAAACCTGTATTTAGGACAGACAGCATGAAAAGCTGTATTTTATTTATTTATTTATTTTTGTCTTATTTGTTTTAGAATATCCTATAATCGCACTGGGATGTTTAACTGTCTGAATCACTAAACTCGTCTGTGTTCATGGAGGTTTCCATGGAACCTAATCTTCGGTTAATAATCTGAACAACAGCCGAATCGGAATAAAAGTGTTGCATCGTGTAAACATGTCCATCTGAGTAGGCAAGATTGGTCACAATGTATTGTGGGTTTGCGCAGAATTTAGTAAAGCAAGTCAAAAACTAGAAAACCTCACACGTTGCATTTTTCTTTTCCCATAATTTCCCAAAGTAAAAACGTATATAATGTGACCACTCAGTGGCTTCATAAAATGGAACCTGTATGAAAAAAATATGAAAATAATCAACTTCTGAGTTGTAACACTGTCTCATCACACTGTCTCAGAGTTAGTTGCTTTTTCCCTCATAAGAAAACTCATCTTCTTCTTCACTTCTTAACTATAGTATTCAACAGAGTTTTAGATAGATAGATAGATAGATAGATAGATAGATAGATAGATATTATCCTAGTCATCCATGTGTTCTTCAAACCTTAGATAAAAAATGAATACAAGGCATTTTAAACTGGTTACATAATTTAAATATAATTAGAATCCAGTAATGTGCTCATAGTATGTCTGTTTTTTTTTTTGCTTGTTTGTTTTTTTAAGCACCTAAATAAATCACGACAAACAAGAGCTCTACGGAGATAAGAATATGAATAAAGGAGATTAAAAATTAAAATAGAAACAGAAGCATGGAGTGGGCCGGTGAGCAAAAAAAAGTCTTTAAACAGCACATGGAGAAACAAAAAAAAAGTCATAAATAGTGATGGGATTATGTAGGGAGAAGAGGAAGAGGAGGAAGAGGAGGAGAAGGTTATTAATTACAAACACTAATATGTACACTGTACACTGATCAGCCATAATATTAAACCACATAACCATTACACACTCACAATGATTATTAATTATATATCAGTAAACCGGTGACAGGATCATGCGGCACTGAAGGCTCACCGATGCCCACGGGGACCGGCCTGTCCAGAGAAAAGCCAATGACAAATCGCTTGGAAAAGTCAATGACAGTTAGGAAAGAAAAGCACCAGAACATTCTGGTGCCCACCGCACACAGGGCCAGAAGGAAAAGAGCTCAACGCTGCCGTCTGGGCCTCCAAACTCCCCAGATCCCAATGCGATAGAGCTCCCATGGGACGCACCCGACAAACAAGTCCCATAAACACCCAGCGGCCCTGAGGAGACACGCCCCATAGGGGAGGGACCAGAGCTGCCCAGGTGGTGTAAGTGGAACCCAAAACCTACAGTCGTGGCCAAAAGTTTTGAGAATTACATAAATATTGGAAATTGGAAAAGTTGCTGCTCAAGTTTTATAATAGCAATTTGCATATACTCCAGAATGTTATGAAGAGTGATCAGATGATTTGCATAGTCCTTCTTTGCCATGAAAATTAACTTAATCCCAAAAAAACCTTTCCACTGCATTTCATTGCTGTCATTA
>JAOVVA010000041.1:1823174-1835641 GCA_028565275.1 Leiocassis micropogon
AGATCTAAAAGCAGTTTAGCAGCAAACTTTGTGAAAACTAATATTTGTGTCATTCTCAAAACTTTTGGCCACGACTGCAGGTGCTTTTAAAGTTTTGGCTGATGGAGCTTTTCCACAATGAGAAACTGGAAGCAAATGGTAATTAAGGTCCTTGTTTTCATTCACTGGCTGGCTATGATACGGTATTTCCCAAATATTTACTTCCACTTATTTAAGAATTTTAAAGAGTTAGAGCACATGCTCTGAACATTCTGGCATTTCAACTCATCGGTTCGAAAGAGAACAAGAAATAACTGCGGAAACATTTCCATGAACACTCACACGCTCTACAATAAAAAAAAACAACGTTCCCCTCAGGTTCTTCTTGTTCCTTTAATATAAAGCCTCTTAATTCTCATTGTGTGTGTGTGTGTGTTTTTTTCCCACCAACAACCTCATAACCTTTTTATGAACAGGTGTGTGAGGCCTGTGAACCACACCACGAGGTCATGTTTATAAGGTTGCGTTATTATGACTTATTTAATGTTTCCTTTTTCCGAGAGCTCTCGAGTGACGGCTCACACCCAGATCAGATTTTCCTTTCTGACTGAATCTTTCTGACGTCTCAATTGCGAGACTGAAATGTTTGGATACAGGCTGAACTGAGAGTTCTGCAGTAACGAGTCCGGTATAGAGCAGCAAGAAAAGCCGTTTTAGGCTCGAGGTTTTCTGTGAGGAGATGCCAATTTTAGTGTTTATGTAAGGAGTCTCCAGTTTCAGTGCTTTTGGAACTAATGGGAAATTTTCCAGCAGTCATACAGACCGAATGCTTTGTGGCTATGAGATATGAGAGAGAGAAAGAAAACTATATTTATAGTTATATTTACAGCTACTATAACGTAAGTGAGAACAGGAAGTTGCATACTTAAAATGTAAACAGATAAAAATATGTTGTTGACAAAACAACCTGTTACAGAAGCATAAGCCATGAACAAACATGCCTGAAAAAGCGACACTTTCTTATCCGAATTTATAAAACAACATTTACTTTAAAAACGCTTGAACAGAGTGTGTTCACTTGTTCCTTACCGAAAGACTCCCTCCTTATATATAAAGCAAGGGGTGTTCAAGTCAAACCGGGACATTTGATTATGCAGACGAGTGCTTGGGAAGCTTTCAGTACAGTGGAGCCATGAGCTCATTCAAGTCTGAAACGGCCGGCCTCCTCCAAACATTTGGAAATTTAGTCGTGTCCAACTCCTCCCCGCCACTAGAGGGCTCTCACATTAAGGCTACTACTACCACTCAGTCGGGAGGGTTTCCTCTGAACCACGTGACGCCAGCCGACTGCATCATCTTGAACTGCTCGCTCACGCTGCTCGCTAACACACTCGGAGGACAGCGCTATCCGCTCCTTCCGCCAGCGCGAGCTCACAGACGCCCCTGATTGGCCGTAGAGCCGTGATTAATGCGGGAGCACCAAGTACCTCTCATCCCTTTCCTCTGAGAGAGCTCGGCCAATCAGCTCTCTCCAGACCTCCGGCTGCGAGAGGTTACAGCATCACCTGGGTATCGAATTCGCGATCTCCAGATGATGGGGCGAGCACTTTACCACTGCGCCACTTGAATGCCCATCTGCTAATTTTCAAGGATCAGACGTTCCACTCGCTGAATGGTCACGACCGGGATCGTCATTCACAGACATACGGCCTTCTTTATAACGTCTGCGCAGTTCAAATGTTTTACCGCGGCCTCAAGAGTCTCATCACCGTACTGTGATGCTTAAAGCCTTCTGTAAACGTCGATCACCTGTTTCACGCCTCGATTCACCAGAAATTTTATCACACACGTCCCGGTTTGACTTGAACGCCCCTTGTAAGTAAAAGGCAATTTAGCAGGGGCGTGGCACGTGTGGCCATGGGGTAAGATTTGCCATGTGGAGGCATTCCTTTGAGGCATAAAGGTCAAAAAACTCCGTTCCCTGAGGTCTCCGCTTCCCTCCATGATGTCAAAGCAGATATGATGTGTTTGAGAGAGAGACTGAGACTTACACAAACTGAGACACACTCCACCCAGATTTCCATCAGGAGCGGAGAAGGAGTGAAGGGAAAAGGGACGAAGGCTGACTGCTTTGCATTGACATCACATTCCCTGGGAGTCCGTGGTAGTTGTCAAGGCAACAGTGTTTCACCTTGAAATGTCTCCTGTCTCAATGTGTGTGCAAGTGTGTGAGACCATCATGGCAAGATTCCATGCTCCAATATTAACATACTGTACACACTTTCAATACATTGTGCAGCATTTTGCCCGAACCGTGCATTCATGAGAAATGAGTATATAAAACCTATAACCCTAGTGGAAGTGTCCTGAATGGTTACATCACCCCGAGACTACTCAAAAGTGTAAGGAACAGGATGTGATTTGGGAGACGCCCACAATGTTTGCGTGCCGTCTCTGGTTTAACTCGTTGCTCACTGGCAGTGGGTTGTATGCAGCCTAGAAAGGAAGGTCTGTGGTTTGGGACGCAGCCATCGTACATCGTCAGGGCGGTGATTATATGGTCTGGTACCGAGTATGGTTTGTGGTTGGGAAAGTGGTGCGACAGATGGGTGTTCGTTTAGACAATGTGGTGAACAGGGTGTGGTTTAGTAAACATCCCAAATGGGCTCGTCCAAAACGAGATCCCAAGTATTTACTTTGTAGGGCTGATAAACATTTTTTTTTCCGGGTGTCACAAATCGCGTGGTGCGTTTGTGATCTGTGTTGACTGATACTACACAACGCTCAGGTGTTCTCATGACCTACTGTACAAAGTGAACAATGTGCTTTGGGACACTTTCACAATAAAGAAATGGTAAGGAACTTGTGTTGGTGTTTATGTGGCCTACAAAGCGAATGGTCTAATTAAAATAAACTCTACAGCTAGAGTGGCTGAAAACTGATTTGATGGTAACGTCCATAATAAACCAGCGTTAAGATGTCGGTTTGATAATTCCGCATGAACATGATAAACATTAAGGTTTGGGACACGTCCACAGTAAACCATTGTTATGGCATGGGTGTTGCTGTTTATGTGGCCTACAAAGTTTGCTTCAAGATATGTTTGCCATAGTGTTTACATGGCTTTTGGGGCAGGTCCATTTTAAACCAAATGGTGAGACGTTTGTTTGGCTTGGGAGACACCCATAATAAACCAGTGAGGAGTTTCCGTAATGGAGCTTCTCCAACTTGTAGTGAACACCGTATTTGACTCGGCACACAACAGGAAGATGTTTGCGATGGCGTTCGTGAGAACTGAGAAACTAATGGCAAGGCATTTGTCTTTGTAAAGAAAAATAGTCTTTAGTCTTCAGGCCTACGTACATGTTTAGTAGCCTAGGATACCTTCTTTATATACCTTTATATACCTTCTAACCCAAAACCCATCAGACTTTTTCCCCGTGCTGCTAACGATCTCAGCATTGGGTCCTAAAAAGCATAAGGGACAAGACATGTGAGGTTGAAAAGGTAGATATTTATTGCAGCATAGATCTTAAACAGCATGAAGAAGGTGAAGGTGACGGAAAATGAAAGTGTACCTGAGGATAGCGCGAGACCTGCGAGCAAAAAAAAAAACATGATGCGTAAACGAGAACAGAAATTGAGAACACGTGTGCATTAGGATCCGACAGCCATCTTATATCCCATGATGCACCTGTAATGTCCTGTAGGAGAACTACATTCATACACACGATGTGAATCTATATGACTACGGGATGCTGCGCTGCTCAGAAGAGTGACTGCTCTCACATACAGTAGGGGTGTGTGTGTGTGTGTGTCTTAAGAGAGCGATGTTCATTTGCAAGGTATAATTATAATCTATTGGACGGCGGTGGCCTCTTTAGGACCAACATTTTCAATCTCTTGTTCGTCGAGCAGAATTGAATTTCTATATTTGCGAATAGTTAAGCGTTCATGCGACTGCATCATCATTATTATTATTATGTAGCTGATGTGCAAGTTGTCAAATTTCTTTACTACTCGTTCCCTGAATATAAATAAAGCTGCGTTTGGACGTCTAGGGACTTGATCTTAAAAACATGCAAATCTTACTCTTTCAAATTCTAGAGAAAGTTCAAACCCGTTCATATGAAATTCACACACACACACAAAAAGAAAAAAAGCTTCATAATATTTTCATAATTTATGAAAAAAGAATAGTGCTTGGACCCCGATGATCGCTGTTAAAGCAAGCATTAAGAAATAATATCTTGCGGTGCGTATGATTATAGAACATTCTTTATCACAGTGGCTGGATTCAGATCTAAATGTGCTGCACTGGTAAAAACATGTAAACTTTTAACACTCCTCAAACTCTTGACTTACAGTAGTGTAACACACAGAAACACACACACACTGAGAAAAAACAAGCAGGTTTGAACGGATTGCCGTTGAAAATATTAGAGCTTCTATCAATTTGTTGATGGACGGCAGGGAAATCAACAAGTGTGTGTGTGTGTGTGTGAGTGTGTGTTACCCTGTAAAACTCCTCTAAAAACCCTTTGATTTAACAGAAACCTCTTTCATGACACATTGTACATGACAAAGAAACAAAAAAAAACGCTGCCTTACATATCGGTTCAATATCAAAATCACCAGAAACCAATATAATTAGTCTACACTTCTATAGGGACTCTATAGGGAACAGAGCTGAGGTTTTCAAGGGCACTAAGTATCCTTACACACCAATAAGTAGAGCACTTAACAGGCTCACCATAATATAAAGTTCACTATGTAGGAACTGTTATTCCTGAATGATGAAGTACTAGAATATGGCTCGATCCCAAATGACTTCAAATGCACTAGGTAGGCAATAGGGTACTTTTTTTTTTTTTTGATATACACTACCAGTCAAAAATTTGGGATCACTTCCTAACTCCACTATCGTTCCTGATGTTTATTTCTTTCTACACTGTAAAACAATACTGAAGGCGTTTATCCAAAATACACAATAATCTCCTTTGAACAATTGATATTGAGATGTTTATCTGCTCCTTCTGCTCTGTAAAGCTTCGTAACAGCTCTAATCTGTGGTGCTGTTTGTTAATCGGTGATTTCTGAGGCTGGTGACTCTAAATGAACTGCTCCTCTGCAGCAGGGAGAAGTTCTTCTGGGAAGGTCTTCACCAGAGACAGTTTCATCATGGAGCTTGATGGGTTTTGCAAATGGACTTGACACAATACTGTTCTTGCAAGAACTGTTCCAGAACAGCTGACCTTCACGTCTTAAAATAACATCCTGACTGTTGATGTTGTTGTTACTTAATAACCTACCTGCTGTACATGTTATTTCAAAGTTTTGAAATCTCCAATATTGTTCTAGAATATAGAAAAGAAACTATTAACAAAAAAATCTGCAAGTGATCCAAAACTTTTGGGCGGTAGTGTATGTATACTCGGTAAAGGACCGGAAAGATTTCGCACTTTAAATGCTCAGCTTTAACAAAGCATTAACTCTTACTGTACCCCATCTACTAATTCACACCCTAAATAGTAGAGATGGAGGACGGGAAAAAAGTTTTCAGATGAGTCAATTCACGTATTGCCACACTGACTCCAAACTTGATTTTTTTTTTTTTTTTTTTTTTGTTGTTTTATGAGCTTTTATGATGTTTGCGCATTTAAAGTGATTAAATCTTTTACTCTAATGATTTAGATTTGAAAACTGTACCAAACTCTAAAAAATAAATAAATAAAATTATAAAAAGTCACACTGCTTCCAGGATCACAAATACAATCGAATCGGGCAGCTATGTATCGTGATAACCTCGTTTCGGGTGATAAATAATCGACTCCTGATCGGTCCAACATCAGGAGTAATGGGAACTTTAGTGTTTAAGAGCCAAATCTCCCTACTGTTTGTACTCCTAAGGACTGAGATGCTGAATCGCAAATCCATATTGAACGTACATACTTTATAGGGCACCCGGCAGAATCATTTGGGACGGAGCCTTCTCACCTAGTTAATTTGTAGATGTTAATTTTTTTTTTAAACCAGTCCGCACTGCAGCACCATGCAGAAACACAGCAGTCAAATATTTCCAGGGCGTAATAGTACAAACTGGACTTGTAGCAATATACATAACCTATATATAGATATACAGCAACCTTCTTATACAATGTTTAAGGCAATGTGTATACGTAAAGCTGTCCTGTGTGCTGCTCGTCACAGCGAATGTCGTTACTCGTTAATAAAGTAGTGCTTAAGAATCAGTATTCAATCTCAATCCTTTCCTCATAATCCAGCTTTGGGTTTTTCTCACGTGTAAAGCGGTTAAAGCCGTGCGCGCGCGCGCACACACACACACACTTTGGGACGCAGCCAAAGATAAGCATCGTTACATTCGCTTTAAATTCCCTTTTTTTTTCATATACTGTACGTACATCTGACAACTATAAGTGCTTTCTTTTTTTTTTTTGCTGTTTGTCCCCCCCCTTTAATTTAATTGGCTGTATCAGGAACCTGAAATGGATATCAGTGCCAGCTTTGTGCACTGGGGATCAGTAATTATAAAACAAATACATTTTAAAAAGTGGAATAAGAAAATATGACTAAAATTACCGCTTAAACAGAAACACAAGGGAAAATAAAGATAAACATAAGAACACAACGTTAAATGATGATACACAAGACAGTGCGGGTGGATAAAAATATATACGCACACGCGCGCACACACACACACACACAGTTCCTCATACAGCGAAAATTACACACATTTCCAGCCCTGAAGATTAAGTTCGTCCTAAGCAGCTAGGAATCAAGCATACTCCTTCTTTATCCCTTCCTCCCTTCCAGCTCTGCAGTACACACTTGGGTCCAGAAGAGGGTGCCACTTCCTGTTCAGTGAAAAAAAAAAAAAAAAACACTCAAACACTCAGACCTCTCAGTCTTCCTTTCTTCCTGGCTCATCATTCGTTCTTTTCAGCCGCCGATGGCACGCCAGCTCGATCAGCTCGACCCCGCCCATCACCTTCTGCTGAACCAGGAAGAAGGTCAGCACCACCAGGAAGTAGATGCGGAACGGCGTCCAGAGCCAGAGTCCTACGAGAGAAAAGATGATGAAGGCGTTCCAGTAGCACAGCGACGCGACTTTGATCAGCGCCACCCTCAGCTCGCTCTTGCAGGGTGGGATGCGAGCGTTGGCTTTGTCGAAACGCTGAGAGCTGTAGAACGAGCGCAGGCGCTCCTCTTTATCCGCCCAGCGATCCTGGCACCAGGCCTGGAGGGCCTCGTTCTCCTCGGGCAGAGAGGACACAGAGTAGCGGCGCACGTGGAAGTGGATCTGACGTGGGAAGGTGCCAGCCAGCAGGTGGCGCTCCGTCTGAGGGGCGCTGTGCGGGTATGCTACGGTGATGTCGTGCAGCGCGTCCAGATTGTCTCCTGTGAAACACACACACATACACACACAAGGAGGGAAGTGAAATTCTCTAACGTGGAACTTTGCGCTACATGTACGTTTATTTACGCTCAGGTCCTGCATTTCATTCACACTTTCATTAAGTACTAATAATAAACGTGTTAAAGTGAGAATGATCCAGTAGTTATAATTATAGTTATAATTATAAATAACCATTAGAACAGAAAGATGTAGTACTGGAAACTGAATTATAGAAAATAAGTTTTGAAGTACTGAAGGAAAAAGAAAATCAGGCAGCTGTTTAAAAGCTACAACTTAAAATGAACTGGGTGGTGGTATATAAAACCGGTAGTAGAACATCGATTACTGTGCCAAGTGTAGAATAAAGGTCGGTAGTTAATTTTATTTATTTCGAAAATTGGCGAGTAGTCCCAGGCGAATGAGTTCTGTTCTGGGAGCATGTTCGTAAGTCGGATTTGTTCTTAAGTTGGACAAAGTGTGTCTATACAGCTTTGATACAAATATACAATGTAAAGCATACCAATCCACTTGATTAAATATCTGTCCCTTTTCCCCCACACTGTTTATCACAGACAGTAGTACAGAAGTGTTGGACAGCAGTACTTTAGAACATGGACAATCACACTGCTGTGGACACACACATCATTATCAGTCCATTTTATGCTTCATGTTTCAATCATACTGCTGCTATCATACACACACACACCAAATTAACACTTAATTTTGTTAAAATTGTAAATTTCCAGTCTAAATTTGTAATTTTTTAATTTTGTTAGAAATTTATATTTTTAGTTTAATTGTACTCTCTAGTGCAATTTTTCTCATTGTAGTGTATTGTCGTTCTGTTTTCAGGTCACAGAGTCGTATAAGCATTCCGCCGCATATTAAGCTGTGTACTGAAGTATTGAAAAGTTAGCAGTATTTCTACTCAGGTTACTATTTCAGGTAACCAGTAGATTGCAGGTAAACATTTTAGGATCTTTAAAAAAAAAATGTAGCACTAAATTGCTCAGTACTGAAAAGTGTCCAGATGTGAAGAACAATAGTAGAAAAATAATTTCTAGTACTGATGCTTTTTTCTGTACGTCATTACATTCTGGCCAATTTTTACTCATTTACATCTACTGACTACTTTCTATAATTCAACAAGCGTAATGTTTATCACTTCTCCTCCAGTACGGCTGTCATTCAGATAGGAAAGATACTGACACTTTTCAGTACTTCGTTGATACTGACTAATTTTAGTGTTTCTCTTGAATGATGTCTTTTTGAATCCTTTCATACGGCTTGATATTTTCAGTACTTTCACCGCATTAAAGCGGGTACGGAAGCACTGAGAATGACTCGGTAGTACTGAAATCAGTTACAGTCAGGATCTTTTGAACTGTGTCCAAACTCCATAATTCTGTTCGCTGAATAGATTGACAATTAAAATTAAACAAATGCATCAGCATCGCTGGGTTCGTTGTTTATAATGTTTATTTATAGCAAGGTTTTCCGATTATTGCTTGAGCTTTTGTATCATCAGCACATCAAGTCGCAGATGTAATATCCGCTCACGCCCCGATACCATCAAGCCCTCGCTACGTCGTCTCGCCTGGTGAGTCAGCCTCGTCCCCGAAGACACGTGCCTCAAAATAAACTTCACTGGTGTGCGTTTCAATGGCTGCGAGAAATGAGCTATTGGCTGCAGGTTGCCAAAAAAAGAGCTACGCTCATCAGGGTGTATTTTTGGCGAAGTGCCTGAGCGTAACACTCTATAAATATAGCATGTTTATCTCCACCAACACACACACACTTTAGGCTGCTTACAGAAGAGAAACCTGCCAAAATCTAAGCATGGCCAATGCGTTTATTGGATGACACGTCTGGACACACACACACACACACACACACGTTACTGGAATAGGATCTCTTGGGTGTGACGTCAGTGAGTTTGACACCTGTTTAGTGGTGCATTAGTATCGTTCAGCTCTGATTGCTTCACGCAGGTCTATGGCTGCCAGGTTTACCGCATTGCAGTGCGTTTGTATATATGTGTGTGTGTGTGTGTGTGTGTGTGTGTGTGTGTGTGTGTGTGTGTGAAATGCCACTGTGCTACAATTAACACTACCTGGAATATTGAAGTGTTCTGAGGAAAGGAGAAACAGTTTATCCTAGTTATTTAAGACAGACAGGACACGGGTCAAGCGCCAGCTGTGTGAGCAACAACAGAACAACATCGACAAAACAAATATGAATCGTGATTTAGAGTCAAACAGCTGGTTAGCAAATGTATAAATGTAATACATCACAATATTTATATTCAGAATTTAATGAAATTTGGCAGTAGGTTTTTGCCAGAAGTTTATGACGTCATTTTTGAAAGAAAAAAAAGGAAAGTAGATTATGAAAACTGAACCTTCAAAGATGAACATACAGATCATTGTATGTTTATTCTTCCTGCGCGAAGTTTAAAACCAGTTTGTCTCACAGGTTACGAAACTAATAAAAAAATATTTAAAAAAAAAACAGGAAATGTGAAGCGCCACTATGAGATAAAACCCAAACATATCCGCAGCAGTCTGAGGTGAGGGCGTGTGTACGACACCAGAAATGAGAGCCCGGTGTTATGTGCTAAAATCAATGTATAAACTCTAATATTACTCATTAGAAATAGTAATGAGTAAGCTTAGAGTTTAGATTTAATAATCTATTTTAAAATAAACTACTAATAATCTACATGCCAAATGTAAACAACAACCTGCACCAATAGATATTAATTACAAAAGATAAACTGAATATATTTACTGGGATTAGTTCAGATTTTCACAGATGAAATAACATTTATAACTTTTATAACCTTTTAACTATTTTTATAAACTCTTTTCCCACCGGGTAATAACGCTACTATATATTAAACTATGTAACACGTATTTAGCTTTAATTTTGTTGCGTTAGTTATAGCAAATGTATACAGTATATATATATATTTTTTTAAATCCCTCACTCAGCTTGCTAGCTACTTAACTAGCACCGTTCTTTTCCTAGTGACTCCCACACCATCCAAGTACACCATCACAGCTTGCGTTTTCTTTTTTCAGTTAATAAAAAAATAAATAAATGAATAAATTAAAAAACGCTTTCTTGTCAAACAGCCGGGTACATGGTACAGGACAAAAAAATAAATAAATGTCGAGCTGTGTATTCCCAGGGCGTGATGGGAATTACCCGGGGGGGAAACTTTATAATTAATTAACACAGAGCTTGGAGAAACAATGGAGTCACGAGAAAGAGACAATCCTTTCAACCCAATTACAATGGGGATTAGTCTAGGGGCTTGGCTAAGTGTTGCACGTTTTAATATCTAAAAAAATAAGTTTCGTTTCTGTATTTATAAAAACACCATATTTAACACTGACAAAGAAGGTTTTGCTAAGTTTGATCAATGATTTAAGAATGACAAATCAAAACGCCTCGCAAAAACTCACACAACAATAAAGATATATATATATAGTCGGGTTGCGGGGGTAGCAGTTCCAGCAGAGAACTTCCCTTTTCCAGCCACCTCAGCTAACTCTGACTGGGGAATCCCGAGGCGTTCCCAGGCCAGTGTGGAGATATAATCTCTCCATCTAGTACTTGGTCTGCCCCGTGGTCTCCTACCAGCTGGACACACCAAGAACACCTCCCTAGGGAGGCGTCCTGGTGACATCCTTACTAGATGTCCGAACCACCTCAACTGACTCCTTTCCACGTAATGAAGTAGTGGATGGATATATGGATGGATATATATATATATATATATATATATATATGTGTGTGTATGTATGTAATATCCTAGATGAAAAGATTAGTTTTATTTTAAAAATGTGCAAATCCATAAAACACCACCTTTTTTTGGAAATGTAGAATTTAAATACTACAGATTATCATAATTAGCATAACATCCTGGTATACTCAAGCACTGAGAAAGGAGGGAAAAAAAACAAACAAAAACAAAAAAACTACTAGTAGTTGTACTGAAAACAGCCAAGTGAAACATGATCAGGAATTATTAGGTATGGAAAAATTAACAAATATTATTACTAAAGTGCTGAAAATAATCAGCATAAGTCTTTAATTTATACAGTAGTACTGACGTACTGAAATACTGAATAATAGCCCAATGTAGAAAATGAGTCGGATGACTTAAAAAAAAAAAAAATAAAGTACTGACAACTGGATGAGATTAAAGGGATTAAAATAGCCAGAAATTCTATTTAACATAAATTATGTGAGTAGCATTAAGGTACTGGGAATGGGAGTACTGAAAATTAGCATACTGAAAAATTAATGAGTTGTACTAAAAATTGAGTAGTTTTGTTGGCTAAGGAAAAAGTCAGTAGGAGTCAATAGCACTAAACAGTCAATAAAAAAACCCCGACTTTTCAAAAATTGTCTTAAAGTACTGAATATTACCCAGCTTTAGACAAGTACTGAAAGCTGGTCAGTAGTAGTAGAGAATCAAACATTAGCCAGCAGTGCTGGGGTTAATGAGGACCGAGGACCCTCCTGACCTTTACGGAGCTGTTCCACAATGAAGGTGAAGCCGGTGGTGCGCGGGTGCAGGACGTACTCGTACTTCGGCAGGCCGTTCTTCTCGGCGTACTCGTCACTTCTGGCACGAGTGTTCTCTACACACACACACAAACGTAGAGAATGCTTAGTCATAGATCCTTACCTCTACTTGTTAATTATACAAACTTAACGCTTGCACGTGTGCTGAGAAAGACTGCACTGATAAACATGGCGTACACTTAAAAAATGTAAAAAAAATAATAATAATAATAAATTTTAACTGGAAAATTTCTTTTTTTCTTTTTTTTGTTTGCTTGTTACCATCCTGGGATCATGTGAAATAGTATACAACAACTGGCATCATAACCTTCTGGTGATAAATTAATAAATAAATGTTGAGCAAAACATTTAGGTTTATAGTTACTAGGGCTGTGTTTTGGCAAGGGCCTCACGATACGATACATGGGTCACGATACGATAAATCACGATATATTGCGATACAATACATATTGTGATATATTGCAATAGTTTG
>JAOVVA010000041.1:1847168-1859546 GCA_028565275.1 Leiocassis micropogon
AGGGGGGTTGGGGGGGGGGGGTCCGTCTATGTGCCAACTGGCACATCAGGTGATGGATACTTCCCACCCTAAAGATATATCTAGCGTTTCTGTGTAAAGTAAGGCAGTTACTTATGGGGTCGGGCTGCCAGTTTAACACCCGATTGTATCTGAGCAAATGGGGGTGGAGGAACTTGGTCATGGGTCCAACAATGGCTTTGTAGTCACTTTATGTTGTGGAATGGCTGTAAGAGAAGTTAGTTTCAGAGACATGTGACATTGCCTGTTCCTTTCGGAAATGAGTCGGTAAAACATGCAAAAAGTCATGGAAGTCTATGTTCTTTCTATGTTCTTTCTATGTTCTTTCTAAGTTCTTTCTATGACCAAAAAACTAAACAAAAGCTAATTAAGAGTTCTACATTTTCTCAATGTCATTCCCATATTCTGCTAGTTTTATAAAAGTAAAAGGTGTTTTGTTCTGAACACCTAAATAAACAGTTTAACACACACTGGCAAGGGTTCTACATAAGCACATATAGTTTTTTTAAATCATGATTGACCTATGCATTGGCATTACAGGTCTTTTCATCTCCAGCCTCTCTCTTTTTTTCTTGAAGCTAATAAGACTAAAAATGCACCTTGTCATGTTTCCAAAGAACCCTCAACCTCGTCTGTCCTGAACACTTTCCTGTTGTGAAGAACTTACTGACTGTTGCAATGCATTAACACTGGAGACTCCTTCCATAAACACTAAATCTTCATACAGAAAACTTCACTATATCAATGCTAATAAATACTGATGACGGAAAAATAATCAAAGACAGCACTCTGAGATTTGGCACTGTTTAGATTAACATGGGCTCACGTATGTAACTCCCTGAATGTGGGACATCGCAAAACCTCTGAACTCGGAATCAGGACGATTACAATGGGAGGTTAAAGAGTGCCGCGGCATTTCTAAATACTAAAAATGTTTCTTGTTGCAATGAAAACACACAGACACAAACGTGAGTTCACATACTGGATTTTTCCCCTTCTTTTACATTTTTAACAGCATCCAGAAGAGATCATGGCACGTGTGCTCTCGCTTTTAAGAGAGTGACAAATGTGGAAAGGTTCAGGGGAAGTGTGTTAAAATTACACTTGATGAATGTTGAAAGGGTTAGAAAAGTCTATTAACTACCCTGTGCAGACACTGAGCAAATATTTTCTTGCGCTGTTCTCCATCTCATCCAGAGAGCAAACGGAGGACTGGAAGTGGTTGTATAACCGGGACCTCCATGAGTTATCATAGCACTCCATTTAAGGGCAATGGAAAAATGGACAGCTCGACAAATAAACCCTTTTAATAGGGACCAATCCTGCCATCACATTATCTCAGCACCAAAGGATGTATCTGTGTGTGTGTGTGTGTGTGTATGTGTTAAGTCTGCATGTCCACGTGTACACGTGTGGCCCGAGCTCTTAGCCAGACTAAAGACTTTTCCATGACCTGGTCGCTTTGGCATGTGCTTTTATCTGAAGGGGATTGAGACGTTTATCTATAAACCACTCTAGGGTCAACATTTTGTCCCAGGAGGTCAAATCAAAGTCTGACAGGTTTAATGTCGGCCTGTGCCAGCACAACGTCTCTCCTGAAACAGGAATGCGCCAAAATAATGAACGAAAAACAATCCTTCAGGCTAAAGATTGTTGACGTTCAGCACAAACGTTACCAAATATGGTGTAATAGCAAGCGGTATGACTAAAATCGGCTTTCCGTCTTACCTGTTTTGCATCCTGTCTCAACGCATAACCATCATAAAAGCATAAATAATGCGTCTTGCGTACGCAGCAGCCAACCTTGATCATGCAAAACGGACGCAAACGATAACACAAGCGTATTTTCTGCTGTTTGCCTTTCCCCCTTTCACAGACTGTTCAAACCCTAATGGTCTGTTTCGCTCGAGTCTTCAATTCCAGCTCGGTCTCGCCGTCTGGATGCGCGGCTCATCCCGTGCGAGCAATCATTTCATCTCTGTCATTTCCTTTCCTTGCCACAACAGCAACTCCGCTAATGAAGTACGTGCAGATGCCCAAAGAATTCACAACATGCACTCACATTTATTATTATAAAGGTGGGAACTTAGGAAAGAAAAGTTTTAAGGAACCCAACTTTTCATCAGGCTTGGGAATGGAACTCTAAAAAAGTTTTAACCTTCCTGCAGAGGCAACCAGGTTTCTGCCTGAAATATTCTGAGACCCAGATTAAAATGTTTGTACTTTTAAATCCTGGCTTTGATAGTATGAGGTGCGTTCAAGTGAAACTGATACAAATGTTACTGATGCAAATGTTTTAAAGAAGGCCATACTGTATGTCTGTGAATGACAACCCTAGCTGAGGTGGCTCTGAGTAGTTGGTTCCGTTGACATCCAGCAAATGGAATGCAAAATCAACCGATAACTAGTCACCAACTCGCCGGAAGTAATGCATATGTCTATGGGAACTGTACACACATTCACATGATTAGCTGGGAGTTATTGCCACATCTCCAGTACAGTACATACCTCGCTCCAAGCTATTTCCATTTGTTTGGGCAATTAAAGGAGGTTCTGGGAGGCCAGGGTTTAAGACATGACGCACGCAGTCATGATTCATGGCTCAGGCGTACTGAGAAAACTTTCTACCTTCATGGTGTCCAAGCACTAGTGAAACACTGCGATAAGTGCTTTAGTGTAGCAGGGGATTATATAGAGAAATAACGGGAGTTTTTAACTCTCATAACTGTATTCTGTTATTCTGCACAATCAAAACTCCCCTTCTTTAAATAGAATGTCTGAACGTGTGTCTGTATGTAAATGTACTGTCAACTGCATTGACATTCAGTGTGTGTGCAAATGCTTATGAGGATGTGGATGTGGATTTGGACAGTTTTTTGTTTTTTATAGTACGGATGTGTGTTTTAAACCCACTCGGAGCATGAACTTAAGACAATGTAGACAGACTTTGTGTGGTTTTAGATGCACATGGACACAAATTGTGTGTGTGTGTGTGTGTGTGTGTGTGTGTGTATGAGGGAGGAAACGGCGTATTAAGAGACACTACAGAGAATGTTTTCTTTTCAACTTCGGACATTCTGTCTTTGGTTTATTTTAAAAACAGGCTATAGATAGCACTTTAATAAGGCTTCGTCGGAAAGAATTTGGTGTTTTTAACATTCTCGTGATCTTTGACCTCTCTCTTTTTTTCTTTCTTGGGAGAGAAGAACAAGAGAAGTGCACTTACAAAGTGCCATAATCTAAATTTATCGTTACTGTTTAATCTACATTCCAATCTGAAGTATTCCATTTCTCTTCGGGTCCTCAGGCTAGTGTGCGTCTGTGATGTTCGACCTGTTTAGTTTGGGTTTAATATCCATTCACGGCATGAAGCTATTCAGGTAAGAGACCCATAACCCCCCTCCTCTCTCTTTCTCTCTGTTCTCTCTGTTTCTTAAGGGCTTAGTTTTTCCAGAACATTCTCCAAGCATAAATAATCAGCAGACGACGACAACGACTCCCTATTTATATCAGTGTCGGTGGAGGAAGTGTGCAGATTAGAGCATTAGCATATTAAAACACTCACGCGAGCTGTGAGACACACCGAAGAATAAAAAACAATGGTTGTAGGAAAATTATAAATTATGGGTTTGTGTGATTGTGTGTGAAGTTTATTATTTTTCCGTGTCTGCATATCATTAAGTGTTTTAATCGTCTAATACCAGAGTAATGCTAACATTTTATTTCTAGGGCTTTGCCCCTTTTATCCTAAGGTTTGCCACATCAAATCATTTGACCCGGCACAGGTTTTACGCCAGATGCCCCTCCTGTCGCAACCTGCCTGGGTGTAGGGTTAATGGTCTTGCTCAAAGGCTCAACAGTGATGAAACAGTGGTGGTGGGACTTGCCCCCCTCAATCAGCAACCCAGAGCTTCAAGTACCTGGGCCTCAAGTACGCTGCGCCTAATGTTAACGAATTTAACTTTTTACTCACATCTAATAAAATGACATCCATGAAACTGCTTGGTTGTCTTATGCCGAAAAAATTGCAGCTACAAACAAAGGAAACATATTGTGTAAAGCACTGTTACAAGGCTCTGAGACTGGAGACCCCTTTCATGACAAAGATATTAAATAAACATCTTGCAGAAAACCTCACTGTACAACCTCCCTAACATTAAACCATCTTTCATATGTATTTTTAATTCAATGTGAGAATATTGTTAAGTTATAAGTTTATTATTAAACACTTGCATTGTTATCGGAAAACAACCTGCTTCCTAAAACATCACACCCTGAAATGTTTTCATACAAAAATTCCATGCATACTGTAAATGGGCGGAGTCCAGCACCACCCAGGTGAAGAGTTTTATTTAGAACCATATAAGAACCTAGGTACAAAAACAGGAACTTAAAATGGTGTAATCTGGTGTAGATGTCAAAGTCTAATTATGACCCTAATAACTAATAACTGAAACGTAAAAAATTAATCCACTTTTGCTTGTGAAACGAATACCGATGACAATCTACAACCCAAGTAGTGCCCTAATCTGCTGCTTATTTACAAGTTTTTCCATTAATAAATCAACGCTTGTCATGTGCTTTAGCAAAAAAAATGTAGGAGTGAGTGACACGTTAACAAGCTTGTGATCAGTTTATCTGAGATAGAGAGGGAGAGAGAGAGAGTGGGAGAGAGATGCTGTCAGAATCAGTAACAACAATGAAATAAAGCCAATCCATCCAAAAAGATTTACAACCTATCATTCAGGGTCGAAAAAGGTTTGATATACTAAAGATATAAAGAGAGTAGATGGACAGATAGAGACAGAAAGAATGATAGACGGAAGGAAAAGGATGACAACTGAGGAGAAACAGAATTTATAAAATTTCAGAATTTATAAAATGAGAGAGAACAAGATAGGTAGATCGATCGATAGATAGATAGAAAGTATGCTAGACAGATGGTGAGAGAGAGAGAGAGAAAGTAAAAAAAAAGAGAAACAGAAACAAAAAGGCGGACAAATGGTATATGTCGTGTGAGTGTAAGTGTGTGGCCAGCACCTATGTATATAAAGCAGTACTTGTGGTGAACGGGTGCCGGTCTGTGTGTGAGGACAGCTCAGGGTGTAAGTGTGTGAACACAGATGACAGGTTGGAAAGTGTGAGCAAGAGGGTGTGTGTGTGTGTGTGCATGTGTGTGTGTGTGTGTGTGTGTTGAGAGACAAGGATCAGTGGCAGATTGTTTCCACTGGAAAGAATTCTGGGAATGAGAGAGAAGAGCTATCAGTGACTGAGCACTATGACCCTGAGAATAATTTAAAACATACGCGCACACACACACACACACACACACACACACACTCCTTGTCCATGTGGCTCAGAAACCACACAGAAACTGTCCACATCCTCTTCACACACACACACACACACACTCCTTTGTCCGTGTGGCTCAAAAACCATACAAAGACTAATGGCATCCACTTCACGCTCATGCACACACACATACACACACACAATTACACACATTTGAAAAGGAGTTTTATAATCACTCGTCGAATTGATTATTGAACGATTTGGTGATTAAGTTTTAATGTAATAATAAGCAGATAACAAGACTCCATGTTTTAGAATTTTAATTAGAAAGTCATCCATTTTACTATTGTAATTCTGGGGGTAAAAAAAATTCTGAATACACACTACCCGGCACTATTTCAAGTGTTAACATCATGATGAGGTGATGTTGGTCTACCTGAGTGAACTATCGCACTGTCCACTGCATAAATAACTCAGCTCTGCTGTGCGTGTGCACTTTGTGTGTGGGTGTGTGTAACCAGGAGATGTCTTTATCGAGGTGGAATGTCCACTCACTGTTTCCAGGAAGTAACCTGAGGACCTCAGCATGGAACCAAGTCACTCTTCAACTGATCCATCTCACTAACCTGTTACTTAACCACACACACACACACACACACACACACAACCATACATTTAAACAGAAAGAATACATTTACTATTCTAACTCACACATTCATAGCTATTTACAAATTTTTATTAATATTAACTACTTTTATCTCATACAGTACATTTAAACAGGAATGCTCAAATATAAAAGCTTACAGTTGAATAATTTACCTTACAAACTCATAGACGTAAAAGCTTAAAATTTCTCATCCCAAAAGCTTACATTTACTAGTTTTACCTCCTTTATTTGTATAATGCTCATATTTCCTCATTGTACCTCAAACACCCCTACAAAAGGCTCATATTTGCTCCTTTTATCTCATACATTTAAACAGAAAGCTTACATGTACTAGTTTAGGATGGATGGTTCCGTCTATGTGCTGCCCGGCACATGGGGTGATGGATATACAGCGACCGTTTCTGTGGCAGTTATTCACAGGGCCGAGTTGCCAGCTCAATGTCTGATTGTGTCTGCGCACTTAGGAGTGAGGGACCTTGCTCAAGAGTCCAACAGCGGCGACCCGGCGGCGTTTGGGCTTAAACCGGGGACCTCCTGGCCCACAGCACAACACCTTAACCTCCTAGCCACTCCTGCCCCCTACTAGCACTAGATTATATATAACACTACATTCACTAGTTTTACCTCACATATTTGCACAAAATGCTTATGTTTACTATGTCACACACCGATAGAGAGGTGGCTCACATTTACTTTATTATCTGCTCAAAAAGCTCTTCTTTATAAGTTCTACCTCATATAGTCACAAAACATGTTCCCCTTTAAGATTCAGCCTCACATATTGACACATAAAAATTACAGAAATGTTGCTTTAAAGAAAACGTCCCCAAATCAGCGAATCTTATATATTATTTGTCTAAAAATGTTTTACGTGGTTTATTATTAAATATAGATTATATAGAGCATATATCATGTTACATACACCTGGGCATTAGAATGATATTAGTATAAGCCTGTAATTTAAATTACAGCTGATTCTACTGTCTGAGGTACAGTACAGTTATAGAAAATGTATCGACCATGTATCAGAACTGTGACTGCAATATTGCTGCAGTATAAACATTTTTGAAACTCAGATTAATCTGCTACGAAGGTAAACTTTTATTCCTTTTGCTTTGAAACATTGCTATTCACAACTGAGTAAGGTGATAATTGTCTAGCGCTCCTTGTCTGATGTTGGAGCACAATCAAAATGGGAGATTGACCTTGGGTCCTCGGATACCAGGTTTTTTTTTTTTTAAAATGTAGGTTTCTGTAGTTCTTTAGCTCTACAAATGATTATTTTTTGCTTCGCTAAGAAATTTTATTTCAAGCTGAATGCAACATGTTGTTTGGTTTGGGAAAGTCTGATGAAATTATATAAAATCAGGCATAACATTAACCAAATTCTCCACATCTCAATGGATCAAGCATCCGTGGGATGTGCTGGACAATCCATGGAGGCCACAATTTGCAACTTACAGCAATTAATCTTCTGCTAACCTCCTAGTGGCAGACACCACAGCATACCCCCAGAAGTCTTGTGGAGTCAACAGAATGCTTTTAGGGTTCAGAGAACCCAGGTGTCTTTATTGTTATGGCTGTTCAGTGTATAAAACAATAGCGGAGACTAATGTTTGTTGCATAGCAAGATACGAGTCCAAGACAGAAACAAATATAAGGTTGTCACACCATAATGAATTTTAGTGAAAAGCTAGAAAATACAGAAATGAAAGAAGCAAATATTTATACAGTATACGCATCACTCAACAGAGCCAATCAATTCAATGCTTTTTCCTTGAGGTGGGCATGCTTATTATACGCATCACTCAACAGAGCCAATCAACGTGATAGTTTACAGTTTATACACAGAGTATGCGGAAGACACAGAAACAACCATAACGCATTAACTGTTACAAGCTGCCACAATCCTCAATACACAGACACGACACATTTTTTTTTACTTTTAAACTGAACCTTGCACCATAAGAGAAATCAAAACGTTGAGTTGAAGTAAAGATACTGTATGTGCAGGTTTGTGCCAGATTATAACCCACAAGGTTTATATGACTGCATATGCATCAAACTGTGGGTCTTGAATGGACCGCTGAATAATTTTTTTTTTTTTTTTTACTTTTGCAGTTCTGGACTTAGATATCTGCCTGAAATTTAACCTGCACCATAAGTAAAATGAAAATGTTGAATAAAAGCCATGTAATAAACAGTTATGTGGCGGATTTAATAATCTAGTTTAAAATAAACTACTGTACTAATAAGCTACTTGCTCAATGTAAACAAACACCTGCACTGATATATATTCATTAGAAAAGTTAAACTGAATATTTTTACTGGGATAATCTCATATTTTTACAGCTGAAATAACAGCACTGAAGTGGTATAAGTGAATTTTAACATACTGGAGTATTTTTAAACAAAATCTAATCTTTATCCATTCTACTTTTTTTGATTTCTCATCTGTGATTCACTCTTCGATTACCAAACAAGGAGTGTATTTGGCTGACACCAGAAGTAAACAAGGCGAACTGTAAGATACTCAACCTTAAAATTTTTTTTTTATTTCTTTGTATTAATAAGTTAGGCAGAGAGTTCTGTCATACAGAAAGACAGGCAGACAAGTATGTGGGCTTCAACCTGAAATAATAATATTACTGATTACATTAAAGCTGATCAGTTTTTTTTTAGCTTTAACCTTTTAACTATTTCTAAAAACTTTGTAACGTTTAACAACAGGTACTTACATGAATGTGTTTAACTAGTGTATATAGTTTTTTTTTTTAAAAGTATATACATATATTTCTATAATATCATTTGCGAGGCTGTTTTAAGACTAAAACATCACAAACTTGTGTATGCACCATTTTAAAGCAAAAAGAGTTCTTTAGTTAACTACTGCATTTCATCTAGAGCTGACAGATGACCTCTAGTTAATGCCCTTAGAAGAAATAAAGACACGCAAATGCGAAAGCCCTCAGCTTGCACAGAGGAAGTGTGCAAGGCTCGAGGTAAGTTTGGGAAGGCAGGAAGGCACAATGTGGTTTGTGCAACTAAATACAGTATGCATTCAAATACCGTGCACAGAACACACACAATGTTTTGCAGGAAGTCAAGCCACATTGCTTTAAAGCTGCTGCAAAAGGAACTGAAACCAAAAGTTTTTAAAGTTATATTTGTTTTACATGAACAGAACATAAAGAAGAAAAACAAAAAGGGTGAGAATTGCCCCGTTGTCTTCAAAAAGGCCTCTAAGAATAACTATTCTACCTTCCACATGTACATCATTCCCATATTTTACCTCAGACATTCAGTTAAACTGGTCCCATTTACTAGTTTTGCCTTGTATATTCACAGAAAAGGCTCATGTTTACTACAGTAGTTTTCCGTTGCACATTCAGAGAAAACGTTAGAAAATTCACAATGAAAGCTAACATTTTAGTCTCATTTTATAGTTCACACAAAACACTGACATTTACCACTATTAGCTCACAGAGTCTACTAACATTTATGTTATTCTTCACAAATACACCATGAAAGTACTACTACATTACACATTCACACAAAACACTTAGATTTTCTAGTTGTTCACACAAAACGCTAACTTTTATAGTTTACACAAACACAATGGTTACATTTTATGGTTTTACCCTACACATCCACACGAAAAGCTCACATCGATTAGTTTTTAAATGGTGCCAACAACAAACGTTAGCATTTACCAACTGAGAAAATGTTACAACTTCACAAGAAAAGCCAACATTCCCTAGTCTTCTGTTGCACGTTCACCTAAATGCTTCCATTCATCAGTTAGACATTTAAACAGAACGCTAAAACTCCCTGGTTTCTAGTTGTACCTCACAATCAAACGGAATGTTTACTTTGATTGGTTTTACCCGACACATTTACACAAAAATGCTTATATTTACTAGTTTTACCTCATCCCTACACACAAAGCACAAGTTGACTAGTTTTATCTTACATTTAAACATAAAAGCTAAAATTGACCGGTTTTACCTCATATACAGCATCACAAAAAACTACAGTACAATTGACTAGTTTTACTCCACATTCACAAGAAAAGTCAACATTCCCTAGTCTTACGTCTATATATATATATAGGCCTATATATTTTTTTTTCACAAATGCTAAACGTAAGCAATTTTACCTCACCAAAAAAAAAAAAAAAAAAAAAAAGTCTGTGAAAAGTCGATAGAATTTGCAAAAAGTTTTTACCTCACACATTCACACAAAATGCTCATATTTCCTACCACACACAAAATAACAATACAACGGAGTTTTAAAGTACGTTCCAAATGTTTATTTACAACAACAATGGTAGAGAGGGGAAAGAAATCATAACCGAGAGAAAAAAAAAAAAAAACGGCAGCTATTCTCCCTGAGCTGTACACAAAATACAGAGCAAATCTACAAGCAGTTCACACAGAGGACCCTTACACATACTTAACACACTTGACCCTCTTAACACCCGCATACACGCACACACACACACACACACACACACACACACACACACACACACAGACTGGGACCAAAGCCTTTATACATAGCCAGCAAGTAGACAAGAAACAGACCAGAAATAAAAATAATGGCTAGACATTGTGTCAATATACAAAGGTGCTCTCAGTGCCAAGGTGACCTTCTTGTGACCTTTCCACTGAGGGAAGAGGATTTATTCCAATCACACTGGGAATCCAAATATCAATTTTTACAGTACTCTAAATGCAATGAATTATGTCTAAACTGAAGGGGGGTGGGGTGGGGGGGGGTGAAGAACATGATTAGCATTAAACGACAGATTTGGATTTTTGTCAACTTCCACTGCATGCTAATCGTCAGCTCACTGAAAAGAAACTGATCTATGTACAGTACAAAGACAAACGACTACATGCAGATATTCACAGTGAAAATGACTACTTCTGAGTACAAAAATTATTTACATACAGTATTAAATGGAAAAATGTTCCAAATGAAAATAAAACAAAAAAACAAAACAAAATGGTGACTAGGCTAAACCCAAAATTAGCAATAACGTCCTAGACAGTTTGAAGCTTCAGTGCGAAATCAGACTCATGGCTTCATCTTGCTGTACGTTAGAACACACGGCTTGAAACTTAACTGGTGTGTTTGGGAAATTTATCCTTCACAACAGTGAAAACTGAACAGTCTGAATGCCATTGCTGTTTAACCCTGTATAGTCAGCTAACATCAATCTTCAAAATCAATACATTTATTATTATTATTATTATTATTATTATTGCAGAAAATAAAGCAAACACTGTCTGTGTACAGTATGATCATCTAAAAGTCTATCACGAGGGATATTGCGCTTGTTGAAAAAAAACAAAAAAAAACAAGCCAGACAACTAAATTCCTCTCCTCAATCACTGACGAACATATGCGGAATTATATATGGATATTAAAGTGTGCGAGAAAATGTGCGTGCGAGAACAAGGTGTGCGAGAGCGAGCGAGAGACGAGAACGCGTTATGGCGGGTGGCTACGCTGGCTTGTGTCGAGGCTTAAAAGGAACTCGGTGTAAAGTTATCTTGCATGACGTAAGGGTATTCATAATAAGCGGGCTGTATTGGTAAAGCTTTAATTTAGCACCAGGTGTAAGATCAGCATCAGCCTCTTGTCACATTCCTCCTCTCATCCCGTTCTCAATGGACGACTCTTAAACCATGCTTGTGCATATGCGCGTACACATCAGTCCTTTCTTTGCGTTTGCTGTCCCTTTTGTACACTCCCATCGATCTCTTCCTCTTCCTCGTCCTCATCTTCCTCTTCATCTCCCTCTCCCCGTCTGATCAGGAGCTCCTCTGGGGGCCAGCGCAGCTCGCCACTCTCCACCTCACCCTCGGTTGCCTCCACTACGATGGACGGAAGGCGGTCCTTCAGCTTACAGCAGCGCTCGAAATCAGATGGATCAGGAAATATCTGCAAGGAGGGTGAGATGGGAAGAAGGGGGATTAAAAAAAAAAAGGCTTTTTTTTTCTTTTTTTTTTAGTCGTGCTTATCAAAGTGTCACATTTTAAACAGTTCCAGAACCAGACACTTTATAATAAAGTTTCCACATTATACAGTGAACTGGTGTTGGAGCGGTGTGATAAATTGAAACCATGTTAATTTTCCAGTTTCAGTACATCGTAGTGTCAGGTTACAAGTTTACTTATTCCACAGAGCTGGTAAATTCCCCACGAAGAAGGTGTTGGTTCGTTTACTAAGAGCAGCCCTAACAGACATTTTTCTTACTCATCATGAATTGAGAAATTGCTGTATAATTGTCGTTGGCATCTACAGCCAACATTGTCCCAAACAACTCACTTGGTTTTATTATTTTCATTCTTGCACCTTTTCTTAAAAAAAAAAAAAAAAAAAGTTTATAT
>JAOVVA010000041.1:1887259-1905719 GCA_028565275.1 Leiocassis micropogon
TCTGTTAACTACTAATACCCCTATCTCACCTACGCGGTTTCGCGCGGTGGCCGTAAGTACGGTTCATCATGATTCACTGCGAGTTTTGACGCTGTGATTATGTTTCCATCTTTCCGCACGTCGGTCCTCGCATAGTCAAACCACATAGGTGAGATAGGGGTATAACAGCAGGAATAACACAGGGGGGCGGGGCTTGTAGGACGACTTTAACACACACAATAACGGATTGTGAATCACTGCTGTCTGGCTCACAGATTACATAAATTGTCTAAATAATGGATTACATTTTTGAAAAAATAACTAAATAACTAAGTACTAAAGTACTTGGATCTAACGCAATAGATTACTCGTTACATCAAAAAAGTAATCCAAGTACTTTGTAACGCGTTACACCCAACACTGGTCACAAGTCGGGCTATGTGAATTTGACAAACAAATTAACTAAACAAATAGAAATGAAAGTGAAATTGTTGGAAAATTTGGAAATTATTTTGAGAAATACAAACATGCAAAAAGTGTAAAAAAAAAAAAAGACAGGGAGAATGAAACAAACAAAAACAATTATTTATGATACTTTAAACTCTTTGACAGACTCGTATTATGATTACATTTTACTCTATTTCCACAGAATTCTGAATTTTACAGGAAATCGAAAACCCGTATAAAATAATTCATAGCAATAATTTTTTTAATCAATTTTAAAAACTTTGTTTCACAAATTTCACAGATGTTTCTTTTCCATTTGCATTTGTTTTTCTTGTTACTGAAAAAACTTCAGTCCCTTAAACCGAGTGATGTAAAGTAATAAAAAAACAAATATTTTATTACAGATATCTATAGTTAGCATTTGGTAAGAGAATAAATCCCAACCAAATATGGCTAAAACTACATAAAAATAACTCTACACACTATAATTCTCATCTCTTTCCTGACATGGGATCCGAGCGCATCATGGCCAGGTCTCTAGTTACCTTGTCTCAAATGTACAGCATGCGAAGCAGGCGTCGGTGTAACTCGAACCCTCAACTCAGGGATTGATGCATCTCGGTGTGTATGTATCCTTATATAGAGGGCTCTTCGTTAAGGTAAGAAAGGACCGCCTTGGGCTGTGTGTTCACACACTGTGTGAATTTTAAACAAGAGTTACATCCTATGAGCCGTCTCCGTGAGACAAAAGCTGCAGGACGAAGCCAGTAATTAGCCTGGAGAAAGAGCTGAATTATTTAAGAATCCCTGTCATTTCTCTAACTCACACACACACACACACACGCACGCATGCACACACACACCTCACTACACAGCTGCTCTCCACCCGGAAGGCTCGGTTTACAAAAGAAGTATGGCTGGTTTTTATTTTACTGTTGGATCAGGAGAGATCGTATGAGCAGAAGGTCAGAAGGTTAGCATGAGTTTAGCATACTGCCTGTAGAAGGAGTACAAATGTACAACTACAGGTTTTTTTTTAGGTGTGCAATTATTTACATTCTGATTTTAAGTCAAAGTGAGAGTGATTTCAAGCTCTGCTTAAAGCGTCACACATTAAAGCACATCAGTGAGCTTCTGTAGATCACCTCGGAACCACGGCGCGATGGTGTCGCTCGTCCGCTCGTATCCGGCTCTCTTCGGCTTCTGGTCCTCAGAAAACCAAAGTACGATTGATTCTCTAGAGCCGGGCCGAGGAGCACGGACCCATGCAGGGCTACAAGGCAACAGAAGAGAATGTTAGAACATTTAGCAGACGATCTTATCCAGAGCGACTTACATATTTATCTCATTATAAATCTGAACAGTTGATGGTCAAGGGCGCTGCTCAGGGGCCCAACGGGGGGCCTCAACCACCAGGGTGGTTGGTTGTGGGATTTGAACCTGGGACCTTTCAAACCACAATCCAATGACCCACCCTCCTAATCTCCTAATGCTAGGTGTAGCAAAGGCTCCAGTTAGAGGATTTTATTTTGACAAGTATGCAGGCTGCTCGTGATTTGGGTGGCTGCGATTGGTGTGAGAGTCAAGAGAGAGAGAAAGGGCTGAAAGAGTCAGAACAAGGCTGGGCTAAAGCTTTATTTATTTATTTATTTTATTATTAGAAAAAGAGTGCATGTCATGAAAGGGAGAGACAAGAGAAAACGGCGTTAGTAAGTGAAAACTGTAAAAGTAAGTGAGCTGAGAGCTTGTTTCATTAAGGTGGCTACTTTAAACAGGTAACAAGTTTAGCCAGTTAGCGCCTGTTTGCTAACGGCAAGTTGCTGCTGGTCTTTCGGCTGCTCCCTGTAAGGGGTCGCCACAGAAGCTTTGCACGGGTTGTTACGACAGTTTTGCGTCAAAGTAGGTAAGTGTGTCTTCTTAGCCCCACCCCCATAGGGAGGCGCAACCGCGCGAGAGGTTATGCGCGTTCCAATGCGATTCTACGGAGCGCGGTAAAGGCCAAAATTGTTATCGTTTTGTAATCCCTGAAATGGAAAAGACAGCGAATTTCACGCGCCTTAAAAACAAAACTTATCATGACTTGCGTTGTTTTGTGTTTTCAATTACTGGTATACTAAACCCATGATTTATTTATGCTTTTTTACCAATGGAATAATTTTCTTTATGTTTAATAATAATAATAATAATAATAATAATAATAATAAAATGGATCACTGCCAGTGCTGAATCCTTTTATAAGCAGTTTGGGTTTATTCAGATAGATCTGACCTAGTGAGCTGACATCACGTGAATAAAATCACATTATTATTATTATTATTATTATTAATGTCTCGAGACTGTATCTGACAGGTCTCTATTGTCGCATTCTGGTTCTGCTCCTCTTTACTGAAAAGACATGTTTGAGAAGAAATATTAGACAAAATCTCACCAGTGTTACTGCTGACTCATTTCCTGACTCATTGTGCTTCGTCACCGTCAGATACTGTAATGTTTTCCTTATATTTTCCAAGTAAAGATGTTTCCACACCTATCAGACGGTTGCTACGGATTTAGAGGTGAATTAACTGAATTTTGTCCTTCTACATATGTTCATTATAGCAAGGGAAACACATCCTGATGCACAGAATTGTCACCATCAGATACTGTTTCCACTCTGCTTTCTATGTAAATAACTTCCCACATGTCTGAGATTGTTACCGCGGCTCTCATGTGCGCCGTTTTCACGGGGGTGGTTGTAAGAAAACGCATCACAATGGCGGAACCAACTTGATGCCCTTCCTGACGCACCCCTCCTACTTTATCCGGTCCCAAAATGGGAGGGGTTCCCTTCCTGACGCACCCCTCCCATTTTATCTGGGCTTGGGACCTTGGCACTTGACACTACAGCAAGTGGAAGTGACTAAGTATGTACTGTAGCTGAGAACGCCACTGAAGTGTAACGTCGCGCATAGTATTTGCAGTGAATCTTGCGTGCAGTGGAACTTCAGATGCCAGAGTGTGCCAAAGGGGTCTGCATCGGGTGAAGAAGTTTACTGACACCGGGGTTGGTGTGTGCGAGTTACGAGTGGAGCGGCTAAACAGTTAAGGCCTTAAAGAAGACAGGAGAAACCTCGGGGTCCTTCAGACAAGCTGGGACGCGAATACTCGTCTTTTCATTGCTGTGTGCTATTTCATCGATGACCTGCCATCCATCAACTTTAGCCAGTGATTACTTTCAAGCAACCATGCAGAGATCAAGGTACTGAGATCCAGTTTTATTATTTGTAGCATGTTCAAAGGGACACAAGAAAAGCATTGAACACACTTTTTTTATATGTTGCATCATTCCAGCAAGTGACATGCATTAAATGCTTCATCGCAGTAGTTTCAAGACTCACTTTTAAACTTTGAACTAAGCCGTATTCACATGTGAAACAGACTCTCTTGTGAAATGGTTCTTAATCAAAATTCGACTGGAAACAGTATTTGGGCTCAGTGTAACATTGGGGAAGGTGCACGTGTTCCAACCCACCATGTTTGTTAATGTGAGATGTTCTCTTAAGACACTCAGAAGGTTTCATGTCCATAAAAGTGTCAATTAATGTGTTTTTAGGGCTCAAGCTCTATGACATCAGCAGTATGTCAGTATGCCATCATAGTATGTGAAGGGCCCTATTGTTTTCCTAAGGATCACCCCCCACCACCATTTTGGGCTTTTTGGGGTCTTAACATGCTCAAAAACTCATGAAAATTTGCAAACAGGTTAGAATCTGCTGTCATTAGGATGCCTGAGAGTCTGGGCCTGGCTGGGGGACCTTGCATGAGATTTTGCTGCATAGCTCATATGCACTTGCACGTATGCATGCAAAACCCGGTACACATTTAGAGCTCACTGAGCCGAATAACTTTCACATTGCATGAAACTCAACAGGAAGTCAGTTATTTTGTGTTGTTTGTCAAAATGCATCTGAAGGAATTTGATATACTCCTCCTAGGGACCACACTGCTATGTGATCTAAACACTAAAATTGTCGAGGGATTTTGGATATCTCAAACTGGTCAGCTGTGATGATGCCTTAAACTTATGCCGAAAAGTGGTTAATACCTTTCTGTGGGGCATCATATTAAGCGACATCTTATTTAGTGACATCACACTGAGTGGCATCATAGTTGTCTAGACATAAACTTCCCCCTTTTTTAAAATGATGTCATAATGGTATTGGGGTATCCCCTTTAAATACATACAGTGCCCGCTGTCTTTCTGGTGTGCCCGGGTGGCGATGGCGCAGGGTGCTTGGTCCCACTCATCGTTGCTTGCAACTAGATATGTATATTTCTTTTTAATTATTTTATTTGTTTACTTTTTGAAACAGGAACAGAGCGAGTGAATGGGCACTAGTCAATTGATTCTCTTATGCATCATATGTTTGTGTATTAATAAATATCTTGCATTTCATTTTAATTTTGGTCTGTTGCTATTCCTGTTCTTTGTAAGTGTCCTGTCTGGGAAATCTGCTCCTGAGCTCATAGTGATGTAAACAGCGTGAAGGGCGTTAGTTAGTAAGCATTACACACACACACACACACACACACACACACACACACACACACACACACACACCTACTCAGATACTCCCCGCACCCATACTTGCATACACTCACACACACCTACACAAACACTCACACACATACTCACGCTCACACATACTCCCACATACAGTATATTTGTACCCCATGTGTGTAAATTTCAACATAAGAAGAAATGTTTCTATTTACTGTATGTACTGTATGTAACTTATATCTATTTGCGTTTGGCAGACGCCCTTTTCTGAAGGGACTTGGACGTTATCTTCTTATATATCTGAGCAGTTAAGGGTCGAGAGTCTTGTTTAAGGGCCCAACTGGTGACATGTTGCTGGTGCCAGCAGGTTGAACCTTTGACCTTCCTATCAGTAGTGCAACACCTTAACCCCTGGGCTACAACTGATAACGAATAACGCATATTGGTTTCTGGCCTTTTTTAATAAAATGTGCTGGAATGTGCTGTGTGTTTAACCTGCTTCTTTTTTCCCCTTTATTATAAAGTTTTTATTACGTTTTATGTTACATGTACAGCGTTTACCAGACATCCTTGTTCACCCTTATCCATCCTTATCCGGACCGAGAGCATATTGTTAAAAGAGTTTTTTCTTAATGACACTAATTAAAAAATAATTCAAATAAATAAAGATAGCCAACATTTATTTGTAAATTAGATAAATAATGCAAAGATTTTACAAATGAAATGGTAAAATGCACGTCGCTAAAGACACTAAACAAACCCTTGAGCTGATGAAAAATCTAGAGCTTGCTTTTAATTATTTTTAGTTTTGATATATAGACTGAAAGAAAGAGAAAAAAAAACATCTTGATCTCGTCCAGGTGTATTAGTACATTACAGCGGGTTGAAATACTGCTCAAAAAAATGAAAGGAACAGATACAGTAGTCCTGGTTTGACTTGAACGCCCTTAGTATGTGTAGCATGTACGGTTCAAATGAATTTTTTGTGCGGTCTATTTTCAGTTCATCCTGGAATATCATTCACACACACACACACACACAAAATAAAGAGTAGAGTCACCTGTCCATGAGTGGCTGCACCGCAGGGCTGCTGTATTTGCGGCTCTGTCTTCGGCGGTAGAGCGGAGGATCCGCAGGCTGGAGGCCGGGTCGAGCATGTTCTCTGCCACAGGGTGAGACTTTATCCTGTGATTTGTCTGACGGCTCAATTCCGAGCGCGCTGTGTCTCCTGCTGACGGGGATTTGCTGCTTGAAATGGCCTTTATCCAGGGCTCGGATGGACTGCCGCTTATATTCATCCCTCGCCCAGCGTGCCCTCCTCATCATCTCCTCATCTGCCGCCTTGGAGCGCTGCACTGTGGGGGGGGAGATTCATACGTGGTTCTGGATTTCATAGTACTGATTAATCGAGGGTGAAAAGGACACAGCAGCTGTACAGGCTCAGGCTTGAGAAATAGTTTTAATATTAAAGAAAGAGTAAGTCAGCTTACTAACTGCACAAGAATGAAAAAGTGAACAAACAAATCTGAAAGGTAAAAAAAAAAAAAACTATATGTAGATACTAGCTAGAAGGTACTCACGCTGTTCTTCCCACCGCTTGTCATCCTGATCACTTTGTTTCTGTTCCTGCTGCAGCGACATGTACAGCTCTTTCACTCGCTTCTCCTCAGCACACCGAACCTCTTCCTCTCCCTTCAGCCTCTCTTCTTCCTCACGCTTCTGCACACAAGACAAAGTTCGTTCATATCTCTGACACATTCGGTATTTCCATGACATAATGGGTTCGCATACAAAGCCATGCTAATTTTAGAAAGTAATCTTTTATTAATGCTATCAGCGCGTCAGCATCATGATATCTATGCTTAAGTCCTGATATAAATAGGTGAGGTGGCTATAACGTGATGATAAATAAGGCTACATAGCTAAATGCTAGCATGTTGACCTGTACAGCTTTTTTCGACGATAATTCAGGAAATCTCGCACACTGTTTGAAAAATCGATTTAAAGTTTAAAGGCTTATCCGAACACAGAGGCAAAGCTGCCAAACAAACAAGTCCTTTAATATTGTCTGAAGAAGATCCCGTTACTGAGCGCTGAATCATTGATGCACAAGGCCTCAGTGGAGATCTATAAAGCATGTAGGTGATGCTGAAAAAAAAAAAAAAAAGATTACTTCACCTACCCTGGCTCCTCAGAGCACTCTCTTATTTAAACTCTCAAATTAAGTTTGCCAAAGTGAAAATAAACTTTTGGGGTATAAAAAAAAAATTTTTTAGGCTATTAAGGGTTAAGGAGAAGTATGAAGAGATTTAGACCTAAAAGAAAACTGTCGATGCTACAAAATTTTAAATATATATACATGTACAGTATGTGTATTAACAGTTATTGATATAGATATTAACCAGATAAAGAGGTAAGTTTTGGTCTTGCTTTCCAGGGAAGGTCTTCATGAGAGTTAGTTTCATGATGGTGCCTGATGGGTTTCGCAAATGCACTTGACACAATACTGTTCTTGCAGTCCGCACATACAAGCTTGGCACAAGTTTTAACAGGACACAACCCTCCCATTTTAATCCGGGCTTGGCACCGGCACTGCATGCCAATGGCTGCTGGGGTTTGGGCACAAGCTGGGAATCGAACCCGGACCTTCCACATGGCAGGCGAAACACCTACCACTGAGCCACTATTTTATATATATATATATATATATATATATATATATAAATATACTATAATAAGCCATATTGTTTTAGAATGTAGACAAATGAAGCCAAACCTGTGTCAAAACTGGTTTCGACTGGTACTATATGTGTATGTACAGTACCTTTAGCTCTTCCTGGATGCGTTCTTCTTCTTGCTTTGCTGCTTTTCTGTCCTCAGCTTCCTCTTTCCATTTCCCGGCTACCAGACGGGCCTTCTCTTTAGCGATGGCGTCCCTGAACTTCTGCTTGATCTCTGCTTCCTTTTTTCGCCTCACGGGAAACAGAATTTCCAGAATGTAAGATGCTAATATTCTCTTCTTCCTATAAATAAAGACGCTTCTCCCTAGGTCTGTTCCCTCGACATGCTGCTCTTCCACAGAGATACTTACCACAGCTCTTGAGCTTCTAGTTGGGCCTGCCTCCGTGCTTTCTCCTCCATCAGCTCTTTGATGATCTGCTCGTAAGGTCTGTCCCCAGGAGCTTCACCCATGATCCACACCCACACCTCACCATCAATGCCATGGAGCCACTGAATGTGTTTTCTCTCCCCTGAGGGCATCATCAAATGATCATTTGACACAACGGTAACTTGGCACTCATTCAGCAGTCCAAGACCAGGCTTGAAAGCGATTCAATGTTTAATGGCATTTTCAGAACACAGAGGCAAACCTGTCAGACAAACAAGCCCTTTAATATTTTCTTAAGATGACCTCATAACCGAGCCCTAAATCATTGATGGACAAGACCTCAGTGTAGAGCTGTAAAGTATGAAGGTGATGCTGAAAAATGATTACCTCGACTCCCCTGGTTCCCAAGTGCACTTTCCTATCATCCGTAGCTTTCTCAGATTAAATTGGCAAAAATAAAATTAAACTCTGAGGGTTAAAAATACAATACACGGTAATAAGATGTGCTATGCGATGGATTGGCATCCTGTCCAGTGTGCCCTAAGTCTCCTGGGATAGGCTGTAGTTTATCTGTGCTCCTGTATACAGGATAAAGCGGTTCAGTATATATGATGAGTGAGTGAGTGGGATCATGTACTATTTTTATTTTTATTATTATTATTATTACTATTTTTATATCTGCATAATAAAGAGGGAAGTATGCTAGGGAAAGAATTATGTACAGGGTGGGTGAAATTTAACTAGCCAGAATTTAATGGCTATAGAACTTGTAGTATCACTGGAGTCATAATGAAAACAGACGAAAGTAAAAAGGATTTCATATTTCCCGTGTCAATAGTACGGACATTGGCCGCGAGATGCAGCACATGCAACAGCTACAACATGACCGACAGCTTCACTGTTCAGGAACGAGATAAGATTGCAGCACGCTGTGAAGTGTGGAATTCCATTGTTCTTGTTCAGAGATGGCGGCGTACAGTGAAAGGGAGGAACTCAACACTATGTCCAGAGATAATAGAAAATTTTCCTGCAAAGCTGACGACCACAGGCTCGGTGAACAATGCAAGAAGAGGATTTACTTTAATAAAAATACTTCAATGAATTTGCATTAGTAAAAACTTTATTAGTAATTTTAATGCTTACTTACTTTTCACCCACCCTGTATAATAGAACACTTGACATGAGGTAGCTGGATGAAGGGTCACATGTCCGACCAATCAATGTAGCCAATCCACCCACAGGCATGTTTGCGCATTCCTCGAAAGTTCATGACTGTCTGAAGTGACGTTATTTGGAATACTTTCTAAACAGGAAACACTGCTTTGACAAATACTACATCACACACAGCTTAACCTTTAATGATTCCAAGACAAGGACGAGCCATAGGACCTTCCTACATTCAACCAGAACACAATAGCTGGTGAACATCACACCAAACTGGCACCTAAAAATTAGAATCGTCCTCATTGTTCATCTCGCTTAGTGGGTGATCTTTGAGGACTTTATGGAGCTGAGTGTTCTCACCCTGCCTCAACGATGGAGCCGAGGTCTTCTCGGAGCTTTCTCCTTGCGCCTCTCGCTCCATCCAGCGCCGCACCTGCTCTTGCCGGATCTTATAGAAAAGGATCTGCTTCTGTTCTTCGCTCAGCTCGGCGAGGAGTTCCGGCTCCACGTACATGTTGTGGAGGATACGTTGCATCATCCTGACCTTTGACCTCAGGCACTCCACAACAGGAAAAGGTGAAGGGGAGCTATTAAAAAAAAATGTAAAAATTAAAAAACAACACAGAAAAGGTTTGAAACACGACATGATGTTAAAATAGGATCAGTTATTCAAGAGCTTGGTCTAATTCTAGGAATAAAACCCAGGGCTGTGCAGTTTATTAATCGGAAATTAATCAGTGACACGCTGACGTCCTAATGTTGTTTCCAACTCTAAATAATACCCATAATCAGAGGACTGGTTTAACGCACCTGGGATATTTTGTTGAAGTCGTCACTCCTTCTTCATAGTCGTCTTGCTGCGGGTGTTTAGGATTTTTCGAAGCCCTCGCTGTCTCGTCTGTTAGCTGTCCCGCTGTGTCACCAAGGTTTGGAGAGGAGCCAGGTGGACCTTAGTGAAACCGATGACCCCCCGCCATGACGCCGCACCTCCATGATAAGTGCTCTTGGTCTGAGGCTGACTTTAATATGCTTTAAGATGAAACTGAAAGGAATTTGTCAAATGGAAGGCATCCTACAGGTGGACAGGTACAGGCACACTGCTCAGGCTTAGAGGCTCCAGTCAAGAAACACCAGTGAAGGCAAAGATCTGAGTAACTAGATCTGTGTGTGTGTGTGTGTGTGTGTGTATATATATGTGTGTTGTAATTGATATGGGGAGCTTGGTGGATGGTGGAGCCGGGTAATGTACAGTAGATGTTAAATGTAATAAAGCTAAAAAAAAAAAAGTAATTATAATGATAATTTAATAATTTAAGTTAGATTAATTTTATGATAATTTACAAGTTTCTGCATTATACACAGTATGTATACAATATTATATAATAATAATAATAATAATAACAATAGTAATAATAATAATAGTAATAATAAAAGCAAAACAAAAGTCCAGTAAATTGGACTTAAAAAAAGATTTCAAAAACAGTGAATTATTATAATAATTATTACAAGATTTCAGACACAGGTTGATTTGCGTTTCCGATTTGCCTATAGCGTGTAATGGGGTGTGTGAGATTGTGTGTGCAATGTATTGGCACCCCTTCCAGTGCGTATCCCACCTTGTGCCCTGGGATGATGCCACACAGGATAAGTGGTGTAGACAATGCAGGGCTGTTTTATATAAACAGTAAAATTGGATCGTGTATGTAAACAGAACACCTGGATAATTATAGATTTTATGGGCCAAAAAACTTATGTCTAATCAGAGGTGTTTGTGTGTATGTGTGTGTGTGTCTGTGTAGGCCTGGCGAAAGACAGGGGGCAGTGTGTATCTGTTGTGAAACATTTTCAATTTCGTGAGCCTGTTCTTTTAGGTCTGTGTGAGAAACACATGAGAGCTACAGTACGCCTCCATCTGAACGCTTTAGGTTGCCGAAGAATGATGTGAATTATGTCCATTTCCATCAGCTACTAAGCAGGTGAATATTCAGCAGCAGAGAAATAAGAGGACACCAAAGAGAGAAAAAAGACAAAGCAGATCACGATGCGGAAGGAATCATACACCATCATACGCAAAAACAATAACATTTTGTTTCCCCAGGCTTAAGGGAGGTTTTGTGAACTAAGTCTAAAGTTAGGTCAAGTTTCATGAACCTGCGGTGATGTCATTACTAGATCAGCTTATAACGACCGGTAAAAGAAATATGGGCCTCTGATTTGCATTGTCATAGGCAAATAAGCTGTTAACGGACAGAATAGGAAAACTAATCGGGAAAATAGGGACATAGAAATACTTAGAGAATTCTACTCAGGAAAACAAAGATCTACTGGTAATCTTTTTCCTTTTCCAATGAGTTGTAATGCTTGAAGGTTCATAGAAAGGGATATTTGCGCTTGTAAAAAGTCTCAGATAACAACCCCTCCCAAGTCAATATTTCCTTTGACCAAATAGCCCCTGGGAACACATTCAGTGTGAAGATCCGACACGTTTCCGTGTCACATACTTTTGTGACCATGGAATTAAAACATCAGGAACAACATGGACAATAACGAATGCTTTATTTCTGACAGAGGAGACCTTCACACCCGTTTGTTCCTAAATATTACAGTTGAAACAAATTTTAAGATTTGATTGGGATGCATGACAGGATCTTCCATGGCAGGACTGATCATCTTATAAAAAGCAAAAGCTCACGGCAAATGGAAAGATATCGATTTTGGCTTTTTGGGCTATGGAGCATTCGTTTGGCCTGCTCACGCCTTCAGGGCGACGGTCATTCTCAGGAGAGAACCCGGAGCCATCTGTAATCTGTGTCGTCAACAATGAAAGCTTCATTTGGTTACAGCCAGGACGAGTTTAATCCGTCTTTAAAGAGGTCGCAAGCTAGCTTTTAAATCTGCAAGGATGTCAGGATTGATTTTCATGTCCGAAGTAAAGCCGCGTTGCAGCGCATTATCAGTGGTTGTCACTATTCATATTACAAGACTGTAAAATACACAGCCATGAGCAACAGCACGGTGCTCGCCAGCTTAGAAATTCCTGTGACTTTTAATAGTAGGCAAATAATTACCAAAATAACTTTTTAATGATTTATTCTGCATAAACATAATGCAATGACATAGTTCTAGCAGACACATCTAATATGCATATACTTACATTCTATTAAAGGGCTTTTGCTATCTTTTTAGGCTATCTTTTTTTAAATAGTGCAAGCGAAAATGTAAGCAAAAACACCTCCCTGTAGCACAATTTGTTCATTTCTAGCAATACCAACAGTTAATTGTCTTGACAACACCAAGAATCCATTTTCCCTGCCAAGTCTAGATGAAAATTAGGATATACGCCCTAATAAATATACACATTATCTGAATGGCTTATCCTTTTGTGTAGGGTCAGGGAGGTCCTATTTCAGGGAATTTAGGGCCCAGGGCATGGACCAACCCAACACAGGGAACAAAGAAATAACACACCCAATCGTATGCTGTGAACAGTTTGGAAATACCAATCAGTCTACTCAGAGGACCAAGCCGTCAAGCATGGGGGCGGGGGACCTGCTCAGAGGCGCAATTTGAACCGCCAAACATAAAGGTGCAGGTTGACAGTGTTAACCATTAAGCCACCAAGCTGTCCTCCTCTGGTTACAATCTCAACATTTGTACATATGTGTCCAATCCAGTCTTAAAATGAAAACTCTGATCCCATGCTGCTAATCCTACCTTCTAGGAACCTGGTATAACTAACAAGATGGCCAAGAATAAGGGATTTTTCCTGCCAAAATGGAATAAAGAAATTCACTCGTGGTATTAAATGGAAAAATCCCTCATTCTTGGCCATCTTCTTTGTCCATTTGTCCAGTTCAGGATGACAGTCCTATGTCCTATGTATCCTTTTTCTCAGTGCAGTTATTACCAAAAGAAACATTCATTCTGACAAAAGCCAGAGTCCGGTGTTCCTGGAGGCAGGAATCTATCGGTGTTTTGTGATATTGCAACCACTAGCATTGTTGTCCTGTGATGATGCAATGAAAAGACACTATTGCTACTTCAGTATTTGTAGTTGTTCATAGTATGTGCAAATGAGGGGATAACGATTATGAACATTTAACAATGCTAATATGAAGACAAATAGTAAACAGGTCATATACATTGAGTAATATTGACATATTAAACAATGAAAATGGCAACCATTCAAGCTCAACAAACAGCTGACAACCTTTACTTACTGCTGCTGCTGTTTTACAGCTTTTTGTTTTGTTTTAATTGAAACTGAAAAGCTCACATTCTTAGTATTGTCACCTGTTTTTGACACAAACATGCCTAAAACATGACATATTATTTGTCACAAATTGTCTTGAAAGCTTCAGTCCATTTAAATAACATTATCTGGTTATTCTAATGGTTCATGTCATAATGTGCAACCACAATTCCAAAATGGATGGAAATTGGCAATAAAAACAAAATGTTTGGAGTTGTCACTACCTTGTACTATATATATTAAAAAAAAAAAACAATTACAACAAGTGACAACACATTATACTGTATGAAGATTTACCATGTGAAATTAATTGTGTGTTGAAAATATGCATTGATTTTAAATCTGGTGGCTACAACACCCTCCAAAATACCACCATTAATAAGAAAATGAAATGTGGAAACTGCAAGGTCATGAGAAACAAGTGCTGGTAAATAAGTGAAACAATTATGTTATACTACAGTATAGTATGCAAGGAGTTTCAAAGAAAGGCCAAGTCCTTCTAGAGCAAGGATGGGGCGCGGCTCGCTGATTTGCCAACATATGCATCAGCAAATGATCCCGTACTTTCTGGATAACATTCCCTAATACCTAGTACACAATATCATCACAAGAAATTCAAAGAAACCCATCAAATTTCAATGCGTAAAGGGCAGGGCAGAAAAACCCATCTGACATCACTGTGCTAAAAACCATCTCGCTTCTGTAGGGGATATCATGGTGTGGTCTAGGAAACACTTTGGTGGACCTTTGTCCATCAACACCATTTGTCACTGCATGTATAAAAGCAACTTAAGGCTTAAGGAAAGAATACGTCAATATTGTTCAGAGATGTGAAAGGCTGCTCATGGCTCTGTCTCAATTGAGATGGACAGGGGCACACTGGAAACGTGCCTGACGAGTCTGACGAGTCAACATTTCAAATACTTTTTTGGAAAACAACAGCTGTGGTGTTCTTTTATATGTTAAATATGTTCTTTTAGGAGCATATAGCAATATGGTCTGCTCAGATTACACGTTTGGCAACTAAACACAGAGTATGGGTGTACGGGCCTGCCCGCTCCAGATGTTTGGTGCATTATGAAGTGCAAAATATGGCAACAAAGACCGCGTACAATTGTGCAAGAAGAATGGGGAAACACCTACAAGCTACACCTGATCTTGACTCATGAGTAAGCAGCTTTTAGTTTTTTATATATATATATTGCTTATAAAAAGAACCTAAACTAATCATATTGCATATTAATCATATACATTCATATATCTGGTAGTGACATTCCTACATTTAATAAGCAGCTACAGTATGTTTAAAAAAAAAAAGAATTGTGAATGATGACAGCATTTCCCTTCATTATGTACCATTCTAAGCTCCCAGCAAAAAAAATAAAATATGAAAAGACATTTGCATGGCACTCACAAGCATGATCAAAGCCAGAAGTTTGCTTTGGGTCATAGGAGAGTATTTTTGGAGACTAGACAGATCATGGCTGTAATTACAGCTCACACAAGCGAAGCTACTCTAGGGCTACTCTTATAATTGTCAACAGAATGAGTGAACAGGGATCCTGGCTGATCACGGGCCTGTTCCTGCTGTTACGGCTGGTGCTGTAATCGTGCCTAGGAATGGAGACGCTCGCTGTGATTGACATAATTGCTGGAACCGATTTGAATGGTAAATTCTGGTCAGTACTGAGGGTAAAGCTTAAAGGTTTAAATATGTGGTGCATTTTCCTTTTTTTGGGGACCAAAGCTCTTGGGGATTGATGCTGCATTAGTGAACCTACAGGTTGAACCTACAACCTTCTACACATGTAATCGGAACACATCGTGTGTGTGTAGAAGGAAGGAGATTAACTTGAGTGTCAAGCTGGAACAGGTTTGGAGGCTTGAGGGAATCTTAACATTTGCATTAACATTTCGCAACATACGCAGCTAGGCGTTTTAGATATTTGTGTGCTGCCAGCTTTATGGAGGTGGTTTTCCTCCACTGTTTCCAACAATTTTAGCCGATCTGAACCAAACAAACGAAGTTGTGACCCAGTGTATTATTTATTTACTTACTTATTACGTCTTTATATTTGTTTTTGCATGTTTTATAGGCATTCACTTTCCTTATTACCTACAGATGTGGGCTATTCAGCTCTTTTTACATTTTGTACATTAAATGTTAATCGGTTCTATACAACAGATATTCAAGTCAAAATGGGACTTTTAATTGTGCCGGATTAAAGAACACATTTATGAGAAAAAAAAATCTCCTTCATTTCTCTGTATAATCCCCCTGCTACACTAATGCACTTATCCCAGTGTTTCACTAGTGCTTAGATACAATAAAGGTAGAAAGAAGGTTTTCTCAGTACGCTGGAGCCATGATCCGCTTTACATCTGAAACACCGGCCTTCCAGGAACTCCTTTATTAATCAATCACTTCTCTGTTTTTTCTTCTTTTTATAAAGTTTTCCTTTCTCTTTTCTACCACCAGGCAATAGGTTCTGTCTACTCCCTATGCATTGCTTAAAAAAATGCATTTTTTGAATGTTCCACATTTCTATATAAACCATCAAACTCAAACTGGCTTAAACATGCCTGACAGAAAGGTGCAAAATGAAAAAAGTGCACAATGCACAACAAATATGAAAAGCCGAAGGTATACAATGAGGAAATGACAATAAAAACAACACGCAACCTGACACTGTGGTATGAGAAGGAACATACAATGCAGGCAGAAGAATAATGAGACAGGGTGTGGTGAAAAAGCCTCATCATTGAGCCCAGATGTTCCTCACTACTGGGGTGTACCGGTAGGACAGGTAAAACTGCTGTAGGTGGACAAGGCAATTTCTTGAGCATGTCTGTTGATTCTGAAGGATGTGTGTATAAGGAGGTTTCTTTCTAAGAAGTTTTTAGCAAAACTAGCAGTTCCTGTAAGTGTTGGCCTTGAGACTCTACTATATTCTGCCAGGTGAAGTGATGAAGTGGGAGGAAAAGCAGAGATTACAGTATATAGTGTGTGTTTAAGGCACATATATAGTGGGGTAGAGGTGGGCACAGCGTAGCTCTTCTAACTCAGCAGTGAAACTGGAGGCGTTGCTAGGCTTTTTAAATTATCGACATGGTGTTTAGTGTTAATTTATTTTTTCGTCAACAATATTCAATAAAATTTCATCACTCTCGATGTTCACTGATACCCGTGACGTCTCGTTATCGTCTTGGGGAAATTCCTCCACGAATATTTTTCGTCATTCTTTTCATTGATGACCTTTTTCCCCAAAGACGAGATGATAAACAGTATCAGTGAACAGTGACAAAATCAGCATGCGAAAAACTTTATAAAAGGATTTTGGCTAGACTAAATTCACTGTAGGGTTAATTAATAATATTTTTACCCCATTACTACAAATGTTACGCTTTTATTGACTGAAAATAGACTAAAATGCCCAGACTTTTAGTTGTTTAAAACTTGACTAAAACAGAAATAGTATAAGATTGACTAAATAGGATAAAAACTAACAGGGACATTTATCCCAGGACTAAGACTAAGACAAAAATTGAAACAGCTGGCAAAGTTAACACTAGTTTCGAGTTATGCGTGTGTGGTGCAGACTGGTCTACCTAAAGTGAGACAATAACCTCCCTAAGCCTGGCAAAATTAAGAGACACATTTTCACAGCTGTTTGGATTACACCAAATACAAATACAGATATTTCCAGCATTAAACAGGGTTTGGTCGTGACCCTTCATAAAATTCAGGCACCTTCCTAGAACAGTTGTGTTTACAGTTAGATAGATATGATTGCACATTTATGACATGTGACACTTTCATTCAGTTTGGGAGACGCCCTTATCCAGAGCGACTTGCATTTTTATTTCATTATACTGTACATCTGAGCAGTTGAGGTTTAAGGGCCCAACTGGGGCAACTTGGTGGTAGTTTGAACCTGGGACCTTCAGATCAACAGTCCAATATCTTATCCACTAAAAACTACATCACTCACCATTTAAATACTTTTTTTTAAATACATAAATTATTTAGAAAAATATATTTATTACAATTTATTTTTTATTTTTTACAACTTCTAAGTAATTACAACACTCTAAACATATAAAAAGCTACAGTATATCAATGGAGTGCATAATAATAATAAAATAAATAATTAAAATTATTATTATTATTATTATTATTATTAATAATAATAATAATAATAATAATAATAATAATAATAATAAAATGTAATGTAGAAAAGTTCAAATGGGTAAATGCGCAAAGAACATGGTATCCATTTCTTCCTACCTGTGTTGTAACTACTATAAAAATTAATAAAGAGGAATAAATAATAGACACTTTTATTATTGTTATAGCCACTTTCTGCAGGAATGTAGTTATACAAAACAAAAGCCAAATGGTTTTTTTTTTTTTTTTTCCCTACTGGCTCTTGTTTATCTAAACATCCACACCCTTCATTTCATTCTCAGAACCGAAAATGTCATCTTGTTTGCACCATATCAACTTTTGTTACTATAGAAACAATATAGAATGTTTGTGTATAATGTACATAATGCACTGATATAGGGAAAGTTATTAGAATTTTACGATCAAAGTTTTTTCTTTGAGAATTACAGAAGGGTAAAGGAACCCTAGATCTAGGATCTCATGCACAAATAAAAGAAGAACATTCGGTAAGTATTGATGACTGATATTCCAGATTGGGTACAAGGATCATAAAAGCGTTTATAGTCTTTTACAACACAGTCTGGACTTCAAACTTTTTGGAAGCATGTGCCCATGGGAGGGGTACAAATCTACTGCATTTTGTTTGAATTATATTTCTTAAAGAAGATTCTATCTTTTATAACAAACATAGCAAATAAATAAATTAAGATACAGTAAAACACAGCCTACAGTGGTGTGAAAAACTATTTGCCCCCTTCCTGATTTCTTATTCTTTTGCATGTTTGTCACACTTAAATGTTT
>JAOVVA010000041.1:1923068-1954022 GCA_028565275.1 Leiocassis micropogon
ATATATTATACACTGTATATACAGTATCACCAAATGTAGACCAAATCTTCATCAGACAAATGTGACAACAGTGCAAGGAAGACTTAAAGCAAATCCACAGCAGCTGTGGATCTGCAGGACATTTTCGACCTTGTTGCGCCATGGCATTGTATTATTTCTTTACCTTTTATACTTTCATTTATCTTATGTTTTCTCCTGGCCAGGCTGGCAGTGGAGCTGGAGCCAATCCAAGGAACACTGAGCAGAAGGGAAGAAAACACACACACACACACACACACACGCACACACACACACACACACACACATATACAGTAGAAGCAATTTATTTAAAAAAACAATCCATCTAGTTATGCAATTTTATGTGGTATGATGGAGGACACTGAGAAACCCAGAGGAAACCTACAGTACATACACACAGGAAAAATGGGCATGTGTCAGTTACATTTCAGATTTAAGATTTTCTAAGAAAATAGCTTGTCCATATTCCTGAAAACTTTATAATATACAGTATTAATCATATTTTGCCTTTTCTTCGCTTCATTTCTAAATCAACATTAATTTCTCATTCATTCGGTCATTCTTTCTACAATCTTATTTTGTCTTCTTCCCTTTATTTGCCCCATTAATTTCCTATATTTTTCCTTTTAATTTTCCCCCTTTATTTGTTATTTCCTTTTCACAAATATCCTTTCTTCCTTGCAGCCTTTCCTAAATTAATGATTGCGTATTTTTATTTTTCTGATCACTTTCTTCTTTATTTCCCTCCCTTTTTTAAAACCTCTTCTTTATTAACCTTCCTTCCCTCATAATTTGTTTTTCCCATCATTTCTCCCTCTTTGATCTTTCAATCACATATTTCTTCCTTGCATCATCCTCCCATCCATCCTTTTATCTTCATTTCCCTCTTTCAATCCTTTTCATCTTTTCCTACCTGGTTTCCTTCTTTCACAGGTTATGTGCAGTATTTAGGCAATCACTTATTTTATCTAATCACTTATCTGTATTCTATTCTCAATTTAGATTTAATAAGTTTTTTTTTTTCCTTTCATGGTTTGGTCTTTTAAACAGTTTCCTTCCTGATCTCATATGTTCATTCTTTGTTCAATCTTTAGCCCTTAATTTTCCTGTGTTCTTTTAACTTTTAATTTGTTCTTCCTTTTTAGAAATATATTTTCTTCATGTTAATTTCTTCCCTTAATTTCCTCTCCTTTTCCTTTCTCACGTCATTTTACTCTTTCCCTCTTATTTGTTTCTTCATTCTTTCCCTTTATATTTTCTTATTTTCACCCAGTCAGTCATTTCTTCCTGCTTCCCCTGAGTCCATTCTTTTTCCCTCCTCCCTTTTTTCCATTCTTTCTCTTTCTTTACTTTCTGCCCTTTTTTCAGAGGTACCCTGCAGTAGTGGAGAAAGTCACTTATTTGTAAAGATTTCAATATTGTATTGCTGGTTTCGATTTAAACACTATTCAATAAATAAATAAACAAAATTACTCATTCTCTATACCACTTATCCTGAAAAGGGTCACTGGAGGCCTGGAGCCTATCCCAGGGATACTCAGGGCACTGGGTGGGGTACCTCCTGGATGAGGTGCCAAATCCTTTGCTGGACACACACACACACACACACACACACACACACACACACACACACACACACACACACACACACACAAAACCATTAATTTGGAAATGCCAATTAGCTTACTCTGCATGTCTTTGGATGGATGCTGAAAGGAATCCCACCATGAACATGAAGAACACATACTGTAAACTCCATGCACACAGACTTGAGGCAGGAATCGAACCCTCAACCTGTGGCTATGGTGCACAACAACTACAAACGAAATCATTTAAAAAATATATAAAAGCATAAATAAGAAACACGAACCCAGGTTGTCTACAGGCACTGTTGACTCTTGCTGCTGCAATCCAAGCTGAAAACAGATATGAAAAGAAGACATTGCTTACAGCTAAATATCTCTTCTTTCCTGTTTTCCTGCCAGTCAAGAACTGCAGCAGAGTTTTTACCATTCTGTCGTCTTTTTAATTTACCTGCTGTACCTGCGAGTGCTGTGTCTGGAAGCATTACATTATGGAAACACGCTGTGCAGTGTTAGGATGAAGTGAATTCTGTCACCATTCTTTTCTTTTATTTTCTTTTTTTCCCTTCACCATTGTGTAAAGTGCAGAAAATTTACTGTATATGCAACTTATTTCAAGTTGTTGGCCTTTCGGCTTCTCCCAGCAAGGGGTCGCCACAGCGGAATACCCAGTCCGCACTACAACTTGGCATGCAACTTATTTCAAGTGTGAGTGCAAAATAACCAGAACCCAGGAGGTGTACACCATGGTGTGAGCATGCATGTAGAAAGAACCATACTAAATCAAATAATAACAGACAGAGGAATATTTTCACCAAAAGATTCATTGTTATTTTTTTCCCCACATTTGGTTGTAAATTCAAACAGAAAGCATTCATCCCAATCTGAAAGTTTCACACAGACATCTTCATTAGTAGTTTTCTTTTTTTTTTTTCACCACTCCCTCTTTTACCCTTCCCAAGAAAGCAGCGGATAATTCACAGAAAATAATAATCAGAAAAAAAAAAGAAAAAACACAGAAGCTCCTGGTTCATGAGTTGGATCTTCATTCCTTTGCTGAAAGTCTGAGCTCCAGCTGTATGAAGTGGGGGAAAGTGTGGAAAAGGACTTGAGCTGAGCTGTTCTTATCTATACCAAAAGCCAATCTGACAAGGGAGAAGAACTTAAAAAAAAAAAAAAAAAAAGGAGAGAAACACCAAAGTACAAAAAATAACTTTGACAGGATACACTTTCATTAACTGAGTGAAGTCTTGAAGTCTTGGGGCAGTGTTTAAACGCTTAGTTCTTCACTGCCTCAAGTCCCATAGTTCAGTTTCTTTGTAAATCGTGTCCATGTTTGAAAAGTGGTGCACCATTTCCAAGCCAGAATGAGATGTTCCTTGGCAGGGAAGCTTAGGAACGCTAAACCTAAGTCGTTTCAGCTGCAGCCCTCGTGAACACGCTTAACTTTTTAAACGTTTGGGAGAATGCATTAAACAAAATGGACCAAGACTTGCACAATGCATTGGTGGTGGTGGTGGTGGCGTGAGTGGTGTTACAAAATGTCCCCAAACCATTCTTTCATTCCAATTTTCCTTTTTGCCATTTTTATTCACTGTGTCACCACTATTTTCATTCAGATATATTTATAGCCATTTATATATAGATATCTATATATTTTTATACAATTAAAAACACCATAGAGATGACAGACTATTTGGTTTTTCTTTTTTTTTTCCTAAGTAGAAGGTCCTCATTTTAATAAATGCATATAAATAATTTATCTTTTGTTTTCTTTGTTGAGTTTATAGACTGTCACTCTGTTTTAAAAAAAAAGAAAAAAAGAAATACTATGTCAAGCCTTCTGAGTGTTCAGTTGGTATTTACTATCCCATAGGCTTCCATTCACTGATTTTGACATAACACTGCAGCCCAGTTTTCAACACACAGGACATATGTAGAACTTCTCATTGTCTGAGCTGGGTGGAGTCCTTGTGCACGTCTCTGGGATTCAATAACTGAGTTTCTGTTGGTCCACTAGGAGCCGGGCCTCCATATCCAGTTCCATTTGCAAGAAGAATACAAACTGTCTCTTTCGCCGGGTGAGGATTAGGAAAAATGTCGTCATCCTGCTTTAAGTTGGTGTTGGCTTTAAGCTTTTCTCTAGCCTCCTCTGGTACACGGGTGCCTTCCTTCCACTTTTCACCTGCTCGGTCACAGACAGGGTTGGCCAATGGGTTATCTGCTCTAACCCCTGTACCCCCTTGACGTGGTGGTTCTCTCTGGTTCACTGCATCTGCAGAAGTCGTCTGCATACACGAGGTCTCGTCTTGATGCGAGTGGACGGAAGGGATGATTGGGATCCGATACGGAGCAAGGGATCTCTTTCCTGGCGAGCTGGAGCAAAGGTTCCTAGGGGTCATGCACGGTTGAGACAGTGCCACACCTTGGAAAATATTCCGGTGCGGGGTGTAATCAGGCTTTATCATATTCCTACAGAAAGAGACAAAGAAAATCAAAAGAATGGAACGGAAAAAGGGTATTAATAATAGATTGTAATGTGGGAAGACAGAACGATGCACATCCATCAATCGCAAAACAGTGAATCATTCACGCATGTAAATGAAAGAGTTGAAATCCGAGAGACTAAATTACTACCTTCAATGTTGCATCAACAAAGGTAAACACCCTCTCGAATGTGACAAACTGAGTGATGAGGCTTTTCCAGAATGAACAAACGCCGAGAGACCACTTGGCTTCTAGTGCATAATTATGACATTTGTTCAGTACCCATAAGACGCCCAGAAATTTGCATTCTTTCAGAACTAAATGACAAAACATGACTCGGAGCTTGTTGTGTCTCCTTGAGATGTTCTCGCAAATTGATCTGCGGGGATTTTATATGCACAGCATTTCCATGGTTGATGGAAGGAGAAGAGGTTTGAGGCAAATGGACCCTATGTTCTGGAACAGTATCGACTCAAATCATCAGGGGTCGTCTGCATTATTGTGTTATTTGCTTCTTATCTCTCAGTATGAAATCATAATCCATAACAAAAAACACATATCAGTCAATATTTGACCCATCTCCTGGTATTTCATTCACATGAAAAACATGTAAATTCCCATCAAGGGCTCTCAAACCCTGTAAGGGATGATACTAGAATAAGACAATGGACATATGCGAAAAACATTTGTTGAATGTGAATTAATGATTTATGCTTAATGTGCAATATCAAAACCCCACATGTTTACTACAAATAATGTTTTATTTCAGAAATTACTGATATATTTTCATATCTGGCTGTGGATACCATTCTTACTATTATAGTTCTACAACACTATTATATTTGCTAAAGCCTGCTTAACATTTTTTAGTCTTTTTCATGGTCCATTTACTCTTTAAATATAGATATTTTCTTCCAGGCGACTTTCCCAGACTGTTTTGACGAGTTCTGTCATAAAATCCAGACCTCCATTTCCGATGAGTTTTATTAGCGGAGTTATAAGCAACCTTGGAGTTATATGATGGATAGCTAGAGGGAAATAGCTATATATGTGATATTTTGCTGCCAAATGAATAAATAAATAAATAAATAAATGAATAAAAATCAAATGATACTCTTTTTTTAAACCACCCAAACTTCACCTAACAATGAATATATATTTTGTAGTCTGTTCCTTTTTTGTCAATAAAGACTCAAGGACTCTGGCAGGATGAGTAGAATCTTATAGGTCGAGAATAAATGAGCTGCCCTTAAGATAAGGGATTAAAGTCATCCTTGGTGAAGTATAACAAAGTTTCATCTCATTTTAATGATTCACTACAAGTAATCTCCTACTCAGCATGTCACTCCAGATATCCTCTCTCTGTCTCACCTGCTGAGGAAGGAACGGTTCGAAGAAGAAGGATTTGACATGCACTGAAACTGAGATGGACTTGTGATGGGCTTGTCTGTTATAAAGACTCACAATGTACATTCCAGTACTGTAACTATAATCTTATCTATTAGTTTTAGGTAAATCCTAAATAATGCATTAAGGAGGGCAACTACTGTAGTAAGGATTAGCACAAAGGATAGGTGTAATGTTTTGTAAGGACATTCTCTAATATAAAGATTAGCCAGTTTTATTGTATTTTTTTTTTAATATATTTAAATACAAAACTCAATAACTTACAAAATTAAAATAAATTAATTTAATTAAATATTTCCAAGGATTAAAAAATAAAATTTAACATTTACTTTAGGTTTTATATATACTGTAGACACTGTTTCCTAGTTAATATCAAGTAAATACTGAATCATTCACTCATATTCTGTACTGCTTATCCAGTATAGGGTCAAAGGAAGTATATCTCAGGGGACCCCGGTTATTCCATCGTAGGGGACAAGCACATACATGCACACACACACACACAAACACACTACAGTCACTTTGGAAATGCTAATTAAATGCCAGGGGGGATTGAACCCTCAACCCCAGAGGTGCAGAGGCCACACGGCTAAACACTACTCCACCATAAATAATAATAATAATAATAAACTACTTTTTGTATTTTGTCCTTTTTTTTAAAGTAAATTTTCATAGTTTCATATTTTATAATTCATACTGCCACCCCCTCCCCCCAGTAACTATTTTATCATTTAACACTAAATAGGAGCTAAAATAGATAAAATAGTTAAGCTTTAAATTACAGGCATGAAGTTAAATGTAAAATATTACAGAGCTGGAAGTGTAATATCATGCATTTATTTATTTAAAAGGCATAAAAAAAATCATTTGTACTTAAATTGCCTAACAAAAAAAAAATATTGCCTCTATGTTGAATTTGCATATTGTGTGCCAAATTAATCAAGTCAAGATGTTGTGATTAAATAAATTCAGTAAATTTTTTTTTTCTTATCCAAAAAGTTTTTAACACACTCAATTATCATAAGAATACAGAACTCAACTGCTTTCCAGATAAAAAATTTTTATGTCAATTACAGCAAGATATTCTGACAGATAAAGAACATGACTGGCCATATTTTCCTCTCTCTTTTTTTGCCATATGCAAAACAGTCTGAATCGCTCCCTCTCTCTCTCTCTCTCTTTCTGTTTTTTCTTCACCATCCCAGCTTGTCTCCATGGAAACAGGCTTTTTCTTTAGCCGAGTGTTATTTTCGGGCAGGTTTGATGATTTCGCAGGGACCAGAACTAGAAATAGGTCAGCGCTTACACACTGCTTTGACCAGCAGTGTATTATCCGGTGGTCAAACGGTCGTCGTGGTACACGGACGAGTGCATATTACCTAGAGTAAACTACAGATAACCAGTTACATTACTGCTGCAATAAAAAGATCTAGTTTGCTGTACACAGTGGCGCATGGTGCAGACACACATGTAGGCTAATAAATACCCAAACACGTTGATCCAGTCGCGCTTTAGAGCTTTAATAAAAACAGACCCTATGGCACAAAGTACCCATGATGACCCATGTACTACCAGTCCAATACACTGTATAGAAGAACAGCATAAAGAACAACCAGTATTTTAACCACTTTATAAAACACAGAATACCTGGTATAAAACATACTCTGTTTAAGGTTAGGGTGCTGGCAAAGTTGTAGACTTTCTTCTGATTTAAAATTTAGCTAGAAAAATCTAAAGGCATTACTCTTTTTCATTCAAGGAAAAACAAGACTCATGCACAGTAAAATTCCCGGTGTTGATTTAACACTTGTGGAGTTTATGTGAGTCAAACTGGACTCATATAAACACTGATTTGCGTTAATTCAACGGGGGAATTTGCTATGGGGTAAGACAACACCATTCTGGCTCCATAACAAATTCCACCTACAGTATATTTGACAATCCACCTTCAGCCCAAATTCAGCTTTCATGTAAATACTTATCACCCGCATGGCAAACTTCACCTCTAATTTAAAGAATTTTTTTGCGTCACCCACATTCTAAATTCTACCTCCAGGCAAAATTTTAATTTAAGCCTAAAGTCCACTTATATACAGTTCCGAACTTCAGTTCTGTTACAAACTTCACCTTCATTACAAATTCCACCTGTAATCTAAATTCCATTACTAACAAACTAATAAACTCCACTTTAGCCGAAACTGAGCCTAAACTCTACCAAGAGCAGAACCTTTACCTATAGTATAAAATTTAACTTCACCTATATGTTAAACTCAACTCCAGCCTAAAGTCCACCTACAGTATGTACTGTACCAAAACTTTAATCCATTTCACAGTTCAGCTATAAATGAAACTCCACCTCCAAATTAAACACCATTTATGTTCTAAACTCCAACTCTGGATTAAACTGAACTTTATTAAATCTCCATTAAAAGTTCCACATATACAGTAAGTGTAGTACTGTATATAACTGTATAATATTGCAGTATAAAGCCCATCTCAAGAAGAACCTCTATCTTCAGGCTAAACTTCACCCTGGGTAGAACCTTTACCTCCAGAAATAACCTCACCTATAATCTTCCCTCCTCCATCTCCAATCTAAATGAAACCCAGAGTTTACCTACAGTACAGTATAAGCTAAATTTTTTATTCATTTTTTATTTTTTATATCATTTTTATCAGAAATCTCACTTGCATCAGGAACCACCTTTAATCTAAGCTTTAAATACTCAATAGCCTTCTCTGGTCAACTGCTTTGTACCTGCACCATAACCCTACCACAATCTGACCTTCACCTTAACCACACAAGTGTCTGAACTCCATCTATTTCAAACACATGTACCCTTAATATTACAGAGTAATTTAATGACTTGCCATGTTTTCATGACAGTCCAACTTATTCATGAAACGGCTTACACTCGCACTCTTGCCGATGCTACGTCCCTCTCAGGTCCTTCTGTTTCCCGCAGGTGCTGGTAGGCGGGTCCAGAATCCTTGGAGCCTACAATGGGATTGAGTCTTCCTCCGGTTATGGGTGGAGTCCTGCGTGCTGACAGGCGAAGCGTTGACCGGTTCTTTTGATCAGTGTTGCATGTGACTGAGCTGCTCCTGTGAACAGTGCAGAGTTTATGTATTTACTGTATAACTCACTACTGCTTTAAAAAGATTTTTCAAATAGATATCATCAATAATAAACAGAACTTGAACATTAATATACATACTGTAGCATCTCAGCTCTAGTTATATTTCTATGGTCCTATAACACACATCAAGGATCTGTTTTACCCTCAGTGAGTTTGTCTCTCTTTTCCTCCTGGTGTTTTCAAGAAGTTGTTAATGATTAGTAGACACACAATGTAGAAAGGGCTAAAAATATAAAGAACCTTTTTACATAAAAAGTCCACTAATGAAAACACACCATATTACAAATAAAAGCTTTTTCTTAATATTTTGTCTATTTGAATAAAAGCCTGGTGTTAGAATTGTGCGGTGTTCTGATCCAGCACTAATTAAAACCAAATGTAAGAGATAATCTGTTTTAAAAAATGGTGAAAATGTCTTTAAAACTACTCAGAGAAACACTGGAAAAAAAACAGTATACATCGGGATGTGATGTTAAAGGAAACTAATCAACACTGGACAGACATGGACACATGATAAAGCGTAACATAGCATAGCTTAACCCTGATACTGCATGTTTTTCTTCAACTTATACAACAGCAATTTACTAACAGTTGAATTTTTTACTCATCAAAAAACATCACATCATAATTTGTTATCCATTTAAAGTTACAGTTAATGTTGTGGAACAACTGCAGAACATCCGGCCCGTACCCGCTTCATTTAAAAAACAAAAGCTTGGCCTGTGAAAAAGAAAACTCCAAGCATGAACACTTCTGTTCAGAAGACGTTTCTGCGTGCCAAAACTTACTTAAAGTTAATGCTTTAGTGATGACTCCAATGCAAGTTCTTGATCACATTCTTATAATAATGTGTGGTTTGTAGCTGCACTTTTGTCTGAGCTGCTTTTCTAGGAACACCGACACAGAAACACCTCTTAACCGATTATAATCAAGAATTCTGATTCTGAAATACTGTGATCTAAAATAAAACCCAGAGCATTACTATAAACAATTCTTCTCCTCTGCATTACTTTAAGTGTATAATATTCAGCAAACAGTGTAAATTTTACATTTTGTGCTGTTCAATAATAAACCAGAGTGCTGCGTGTTTGGATGTTACATTATGTGAAAGCAATAGGGGGCAACAATAAATGAAGTGTAATAATTGACAACCTCAGCTGTTAGTCACAACAAACACAGTGTGTATGATAAATTCTGCTGAATTATTGTAACCCTCTGGGTTCTCTGTGGAGGAAAAACTAACTTTTCCCTTTTGCAACGTAACAAACAAACTGTCAAAAACAAAAAAGCTGAACCCTCCAAAGAATAAACAGCAACCATCAAAGATTTCAGATGATTTCCTGAACCACCCTCAAAGTCAATTGGACAGACCTTCACAACTAGCTTGAACACCGCAACAACCATCTAAGGTTCCAGAGTAATCACCTAGAAGACTCTCACAACCAGCTGGAAAACCATATCAACCATCTCAGATTCCGGAGTAACCAAGTGTAAGACCCCATCAATCAGGTGAACTGCCACAGAAAACATCTAAGATTCTATAGTAATCACCTGGACTACCTTCATAATTAGCTAAAACAAAAAGATTCCAGAGTAATTATAAAACGCTCAAAACCAGCTGTGACACCTTCACGACCAGAAAGTACACCATAACAACCATCTAAGGACCCAGAGTAATAACCAGGAAGATCCTCACAACCAGCTAAAACACCACAGCAACCATCAAATATTTTAGTTTAGTCACCTGGAAAAACCCTCATACTGTAAGTAGCTAAAACAATCCTCTCAGATTCCAAAGTAACCATCTGGATCCCCCTTAATATCAATAAAAACACCATAGCAACCATCTACGATTTCAGTGTAACCACCGGAAAGACATCACAGTCACCTAAAACAATATAGCAACCATATTTCATTCTGAAATAACCACTTGGAGACACTCACAGCCAAGCTGGAACTCCAGAGCAACCATCTAAGATTACAAAGTAACCACCAGGAAGATCCTCAATACTAGTGAAAACACCATAGCAACCATCTAAATTTCCAGGCTAACTGAAATACATGCAAGCGAGGTTACATACAATCAGGCATGAGATTCGCAAAAGCTGCACATTAGCTCAGGCCTAATAAGGCAAATGTCTAACAATGGCTTTCATTAGACTTGCGGCCCTGAGGCATGAAATTATAAGAAAAAAAAGAACAAAATAAACGTGAAGTAAATTGATAGAAACTTCACTGAATTGTTTAATTTCAACAAAGCAAACTATTACATGAAGCTGACTGGGACGCAGCCAGAAAGATAGCGAGGTCAATCTTACTCCATAAACATCACAGCAGGAGCTTTGTGTGGAACAACGTAATCACACGTAGGATTTTAACTCGGTAACAGTCAGTTAAACGAGGTGGCATGCGGTCGGAGTCCGATTTATTTCGATCTGTCTCGATTTGTCGCTCCTCCACTGCAACAGAAGCCCGCATTTAACATGTTTATCACCAATTACAATTACTATCATTCTTTTTACTGTTCAATAAAATTCCAATTACAACCGGCTACGCTGCCACTGAGTTAATATCATTTCGCCGAGTGTAATTTCTACACATTACAGCGAGTTTGCATCTCGTGCCCGTCTTCATGGCATGTCATTACGATAGCCATTATCATCATGAGGGTGTCTAGAAGGCCATAGGCATGCCAGTGATAAACAAGCCCAGACTTTTTCGCTGAGGTGAGCGCAATACGTCCACTTAATGCTCGCTGCTCACAGCCAGTAATGGCAATGACGCACATTTTCTAGCATTTTCTTATGAATTTGCATATTTTATATACCTATTAGCCTTTACTTGAGAATATCTGCTTTGCAATTTTCAAAGGTTGTCTGACCATGAAGAGTTTTTTAGCATTAGACTGTTCTGACAAATATAATTTTCCGTTGGCTACCATGCTAGTTTGTTACTGTATGTAATGCAAATGAGCTAACATATGTTTCTTTTACTACTACTACTACTAATAATAATAATACAGTGGTTCATCTGCATACAAATTTAACTTGTTCCAGAGGCGAGTTCTTAAGGTGAAACTTTGTATGGATAATAATATGAATGCAGATAATCCTTTCTAGTAACATAAAAACATTACCAATATTACCAATTTCCAACACTATAATCGATATTTTTGCATTTAAGTACAATCAAAACATTTAGAAATAACATGTAAATTAAGTAAAATATGAAATAAATAGACATTAAATCTTACTTAACCTTAATTTATGATTCCTGTGGGCACCGGCAGATTAAAAACCAAACTGAAAGTGACCCCTTTTTTTTTCTTGCTACTATTCTTAATAACGTTCTTATTGTAGGACTCATGGTGCTGTATCTTTATTAAATTTGCAGAAAATGCAAAAAATATATGTAAAATGTAAACTTTGCTTGGCTTTCGCCTGATCCAAACAAGCTTCGAATGGTCCCCGGATGTGCGTACCTCCAACTTAGCAGGCGTTCTGTTCAGCTTCTATGCCGAGGAAAATGTCTTGCAAAAATTCAGTTCTTAAGGTGAAAATTCTTAAGTAGGGGTGTTTGTATGCCAGGGTACCACTGTATATCCTCTTGAGACCTGAATTTCTCTCTTGAGACCATTTGAGAACATGATATTCCTTATATGAAGCAGTGTGCTAGCATGCTAATATATCTTAAATAAGGAAATATTGGCTAGCTACCTGATAAGACAAAAACTGAATGTATATAATGTATGATAAGCCTAGAGCTAAGATGCTACATAGAAACTAGCACATTAACAAGCTAGCTAGCTAAACAAGCCTTTTAGCCATTTTAGCCAGCCATTGTTCTATCAAGCACAGACAAACAATCACCTAAATAAAAATAATTTATTATTTTTTTGTTTCCAATTAAAAACAGTTTGTTTAAAAAGGTTTCTTGTCATATCCAGCAGTTTGTTCTGTCTGGCCTACAAACAACTCTAACAGGATGCAGGAGATGAATAACTCATTACCTGTGATTTCGGGTTGTTGTCAAACCCCTGGTGTAAGAAGAAGCCATCGCAGAACTCTGGGGAAAACCAGATTGGTGGACGGTGCTTCCGTGTAGCGGAGATCTTGTGCTTTTGCAATACTGCAGAATGGAAAGATGAAAGAGTAAAATAAAGTGTTGTTTGCAACAAGCATGACAAGTTTAAAAGGCAAACATTTTACTGAAAGATTTGGATAGGTGTCAGCTTCATACAAGGTTGTTTTCAAGCAGCTAAGTGATCATGCACTTAGTTTCATTATGAATTGAAGAATATATTTTAGAGCTTTTGCGTGACATGTCCTTTCGTTTCTGCACGATAATGATAAAATTGCCTACCAAAAAAAAAAAAAAAAAACTTTCTTGGTGGATTCAGATGGTGCTCAGGTTACTTATGAGCCATAATCATCAGTAAACTGCTGACTGATTAGCACTGCAGCAGAACTGAACACTGCACTAAATCCTGATTAGATATCACACTTTAAAAAACAAAAAAAACAAGCCTGTATCTGTACAATGCAGAAAGCAGAGAATAATCTGACTGTCACAGTGGCACTTAATCTCCACCAAGCAACAAAGATGAGATTGAAAGGAAGTGAGGAAGAATACTAGGAAAGAACTGACACGTGAACAGGGGGCTACGGCAGGGCGTTAGCGTCATTGTAATTGGATAATGTAGCCCACTGCGGTTTCATATTGTTTATCACGTCACTGAAATATGTAGCGCACAGATAGGATTACGCTAATACACTCTGAAATTTTGTGGAGAACTGGAAAAAGAGAGCGCTCGTGCCGAAGGAGCCAGTGTTTTGATTCTAACAAAGCATGAGTGATGGGAAATAGATCTTGTCACAGCTTTTGACAAATCACAGATCGCGTTCAGAGAAAAAATGGCTATGGGAGTATAGTTATGATATCACACAGGTGCATTTTCGTCACTGAGGTCACAAAGCGAGACGCACATATTAAACACATATTTCTCTTGTTATTGATCAAGCTTTGAAAAAGCAATCAACTCGTGAAACACCACACGCACACAATGCCTTCAACACCTCTGCTTCTCCGTCATTGATCATGTGATTACCTGTACACACAGTTTCTCATAATTATAAAAAAAAAAAAAAACATAATAAGCTATTATTTAATTATGGATTATTCCTGAGTGTGTGAGCTTCATGTTATTTTCCAATCCATTTTTGCAGCGCTGATCGGTCTCCCTGACATCGGCGGGTCTTCTGACAGTTCATCTGTTTGCTAAAACCTTCCATGAGTCACTGGGCTTTGACTGATAGAACAAATACACCTGTAATTTGAATAAGTTATGACGCAAGTATGCTTATACAGGACGGGTGTGTCAGCGGAAATCTAACGGGAAGGCGATAAATGGGAACAAGGCATTCTATCGGAAACGCCTGCTTTCACAGAGCTGCTCTCGGGGGCATAGCGATGACGAGGACGAGGCAATCTGAAACAATCTGGTGATGGAGATTGACACAGATGGTATCACAAACACGATCTAACATGTCAGGATGGAAAATATAATGCTAGCAGCTAGAAAACTACTCAAACCTTCTTCTTTCTGGCATTGGGGGTGAATAAAGTGTATTTTAAAGTAAATCTTAACCTTTTAAGATTTTTAAAAGCAGTTTTAGTACTGTGATTTAGGGAAAAAAATGCTCTAATTAAAAATAAAATAAAATGAAATAATTCCACCCACAACAAACTCTTAATAGCCAAATGGTTGCAGACAGCTTCTCATCACGCTCTCATATCCTTGCTGAAAATCCCATTTCAGATTAATTTCAATTGTTTGATGTTATAATGTGTGCCACTGTTCTGGGAAGACTTTCCACCAGATTTTGAAGCTACAAGAGCATTAGTAAGGTCAGGATGTTGAGGAGGCTCCAGGTCCAGTTCATCCCCATGATGTTCAGTGGGAGTGACGTGCAGGACTCAGGGCTCTGTGCAGGAGACTCGAGTTCTTCCACTTTAATCAACTTCAACCCACCATGCCTTCATGGAGCTGGCCTTTTCCACCTTGTAATGTTACCGCGTACAGAGATGTTCTATACAATTAAGTGTTCAGCATTGTGGAGAAGAATCATGTATGCAGCACACGGTATATATGTATATATATATTTACCCTTTTTTTTTCTTTAAAATTTGCAGCCTTTTACAATTCAATATTATATAATACTCATTACGTTATCATTTACATTTTACTATGTACTATCAACACCTACTGGGCTGGCATTGGAATCATCATGTGAATAATCACGGGAGGAAAATGTGTTTTCAAAGATACCTATAGTATATACGGGTACTGGGACTGAAATATTCTTTGCACTATTTATTTCCATGTTGGTTTAAGAAGAAACCCATTCGATTTCGTCAGGGATGATTTTATTGTTAAATAGTCAAACATATGGCATACAGTGCGACATGACTTGTTTTTTTTTCCTGTTTCTTTGTTTTCTGTGAATAGGCATGATATCGAAACCATACTTGCAACTGGTAGCAATGTAGAAGCATTCTTAATTTTTCATCCAAGTTTAATGACAGGGAGGCACATACTGTATAACTCGTCATAATATCAATACAAGGGGTGTTCAAGTAGAACCGGTGATGAAACTTGTGATTAAATTTCTGGTGAATTAAAGTAATTGACATTTACAGAAGACTACGAACACAGGACAGTGATGAGACTCTTAGCTGCAGTAAACCATTTGAATGCTGCAAATGCTTTAAATAAAACTGAATGACAATCCTCGACCACTGCAATCATCTTGTAAATATTTGGGATATTTAATGGTTACAAGTATTAGTGAAACACTGTGATAAGTGCATTAGTGTAGCAGGAAATTATATAGGGGGAAAAAATTAAGTTTTTACTCTCAGAAGTATCGGAACGCGTCTCATATTTCAAAAGTCTTTTATAATGCAGTATATTTATGAGAGGAATGAATTTTCTAGGATTACCTGCTCTACTTAATCTCTCATATTTAACTGGTCATTGTGGTTTATTTAGGGGGTTGGGGGGTGGGGACAAGACAGGTCGAAACACTTACACTGTGCAGCTGGAGGCCGGGGTGAGCTTTGCACGGTTGGCTGACACTGTAGTTTTTCAGGCCTCGGCTTTCTTTCAGATGCACCTGGAGCTTTTCCCTGCGTCTCCTACAGGGGGCAGCGCACAAGTTATGAAGCTTTAAGATAACACAGGTGCACATTTACCCATATCCAAAACCACAAATATATATAAAGACATAAAGTCACGCTTCACAAATAATGACACTCTGTGGCTTTCTTCCCGCACATTAAACTCATCATTGAACAGCGATGGCACTCCTTTAAGGTAGCATCATCAGGATGCTCAGTCAGTCATGTCATTATATTAGATGCTTTATTGAAATCGCACGGCTGTTCTTCTCGCCGTTCTGCTCCATAAGACATGACTGACAGCTGCACTTTATTCCTGCTATGCTTGCCCAGAAGCAGGAGGAGACATTGACTGCCTCTAGCATAGCTCTGCGCTTTCGCTTAGAAAATAGAAGAAAAAAAAAAGAGAGAGAGAGAGAGATTTAAATGCAGATTTGAAAACAGAGCTAGAATATTTACCTGCAAGCTCAGTTGACCTTGAGGATGGCAAAAAATAATAAAACCCATTTTATGTGATTGTGTGTGTGTGTTTTTAAACCTATACTACTATTACAAACATTATATAAGGTGATGACTGACTTAATAGTCTGAAGTGAGCCTGTAATTCACATCGCCGCATCTTGCTAATGCGTCTTACTTTTTTAAAATAAAAAAACAAACACAAAACTAAAAGTTTTGCAAATTAATATTTGTGAGGAATATTATGTAATCTTAAACAGCACCCAAAAATTATTTTATAATTTTTATTTTATTTTATGTTTTTTGCTTCTTTTTTTTTTTTGCATATCTAGCCATGTTGTGCTCAAGAAAAGGTAACTGAAACCTAGAAACGAATAAAAGCTTTTTTTGTTGTTGTTTTGATCCAGGGACACACTTGCAATGCCAAAATTATGATTAGTGTTCAATACAGCAGAAAATACAAAACATTTATAATATGAAATGCAAAATTTTATAATACAAAATTGGCAAAATGTTTTTTCTTTAAGCAGTCTGTGTTAAAACCCACCAAGTTTTTCTTAAGGCTAACTTCTTATATTACATGATCAGCACAGTTTGTTCATTATTGTGCTTTTCTTTTGGTCAATTGCTAATTAGCCGCCTCAGGTGTGTAATTACTGACTTACTGTGATTATATTCAGGTTGTATTTAGTTTAGTGTTCTGTGTACTTTTAGTGTTCCATCCAGATTCATTAATTCCAACCCCTGGATAAGCAATGATGCTTAATTTTTTTTTTATCTAGTTAGCTCATTTTTGCCAAGCACAAATCACTTACTAATTTGGTGGTTGATTTCAAGCCTTGCGTGAGATGTAAATTGTGAGTTAGGCTTGGTGTGATATACTGAAAATTCAATATCTATTCAATATTAATATCTACTGTTGCTTAAGTTTTCTGTCCCGATTTATTTGAATAAAAAAAGAAAAAAGAAAAAAAAAACCAGCCATTTTGTCTATCCAGTTAGTTCTGTTCTGTCTGTTTTGCTCAGGACTATGCTTCTCTCTTACTCAAATGCTAATAGTCCCCTCAAGTGACTGGGTTCATCCTCTTGTTTTCTGTTGTTAGATTTGAAACCGTATCATCAAGTGATTTGGGGTTTTATCCTGACGTGGGAATTGTGTGCGTGGCTTACTGTGATGTGCTGAGTGTCTCATGGTTTAACATTTCATACTGTATGTAAAAAGTGAGAATTGAATTTAAATTGAATTTAATAATACAGTAGTTTAAAATGTCATTAGTGAGGGTCAACAACATCATAACATGCCTATAGCATGAACATTAAGCCACAACACACCAGTGCTCTTACAATAATATACAAAAATCAAACTATACACATGGATTGACTTGTGTAAGCAATGGACCAACATATAAGGCAGAAATTACATGTTTTGCTGTCTAGTCAAACTCCCATCAGATCTCACTGCCTATAACGTCTAGCATTTTTTTATACCATGAATACAGATGCCTGGACTAAAAATAATAATAATAATATTTGGTCTGGAATTGGGTTAAAAGCTGTCCAGCACATGATTAAAACCTGTAAGATAGTGCTGAACTGTAGATTGTGCCAAAAAATTAAAAAAAAATAATGCTTGATGAAGTTGCATCGTAAAAAAAAAATCTACAGTAGAAAGGACTGGGACTAAACAGCTGTGTGGCCATAAGAAAACCACTCATTAGTGAGACTCATCAGATAAAAGGATTCAGTTTGCTAGGGAGCATAAAGATTTTTGAGCAATGGGAAAAGGTCACATGGTCAGACTGACTCTATTCCAGAGTGATGGGTACATCAGGGTATGGAGGGGAGGGCATGAAACAATTAATCCATCAGACATAGTGTCCACTGTACAAACCTCTGGAGGCAGTGTTATGATCTGGGGTTGTTTTAGTTGATCAGGTCTAGGCTCAGAAACTTATATGGCAATATGGCACTAAAATATATACATATCTTTGCCTATGCTTTATTTCCGGGAAGAACATGATGCATAAAGAGACAGTTTAAGAAACCTGGTGGTTAAAAACATAACCTTTAAGATGTCGTGATCTGATCGAGTTGTTGGATCGCAGAACAGACATGTGCTTTTGTTTATTAACATGATATTTTACCCAAACAAAATTCTATCTAAGCCTTTAAACACAATTCCTCTTTTTTCTCTAGTTATATTTCTATTATACTGTATAGAGTAGAATATGTAAAAAGGTCTTTCCCTGGTTGCCCCACACATATCAAATATATTGATAATACCTGTGAGAAGTCACTCATGCAAGGCAAACAAGTTTCTATTGTAAAAGTAAACTACTATTTCGATTCTATCACTGATGCAGAAGAAATAAATATTTTAGCAGTGTTAAGACCTATAAGATTAATATACTCTCACTCACTCACATCTTTTATACCGCTTTATTCAGGGTCGCAGGGACCTGGAGCCTATCCCGGAGACTTAGGGCACAAGGCAGGGTATACTCTGGACAGGGTGCCAATCCGTCGCAGGGCACACACACTCATGCAAACACTACGGGAAATTTTGGGAATGCCAACTAGCCTAATCTGCATGTCTTTGGACCGTGGGTAGAAACCAGAGTACCCGGAGGAAACCCACCAAGCACGGGGAGAACATGCAAACTCCATGCACACGGGAATCATGCCTGGTCGGGAATCGAACCTGGACTCTATAAGTGCAAGACGACAGTGTTAACCACTACATCACCGTGCCGCCAGATTAATATAGGCTTTTATAATTTTACGGTAATCGTGGAAAGTTCTGTGTCTTTAAAAATCACAGTATGATTTTTTTAAAAATCACATTAAACAGCTCTAGTCATGTGATTACACAGCGTAAAAGGTGATTTAATATTTATGCTGATATGTAATATTATTTAAAGGCTGCTATTTATAATACATTACAGACTTGAAAGAGAAAGACTTCAGGAATCAGGACATGAATCATAACCACAGTCTTCAGAACAATTTAGGGATGAAATTGATGTATGTGTCTTGAAGTCAGAAGTAACCCTTTATCGTGTTGGAAAGAAAAACACACACACAAACACACACATGCACACACCTTGCACCTTTGAGCTACTTTTTATTCCATCCCCATCCTTCCTCCTAATCATGATCTTTCCGGCTTCCTTGAGACTATTCAAGCCCCCCCACCCCCCACTCCCCCTCTTTTTTTTAGCGGCTACGCATTGTAAAGCAGCCCAATCTCTTGTGAATTCTGTGCCATACTCACTTGTTCCGGCAGTACAGAGCCATGCAGAGTGTGCCCAGAAAGCTGATCCCCATGGCAATGCATGTGATTGACAGCACTTGCCTCTTGTAAACCTCTTCACTCTCTGTTTTGGGTATAAAAGCAGAAAACAAGAAATAAAGCAACATGTCACATTCACACCAAAACACTCCATGCATATTTAAATCTGGAGAAAGGATTCATGTTTGCAAGCGTCGTGATCGTTCCGGCTTATCTCTCAGAGAAATCAGGCTGCGGACGCCAGCAGTAATGGATGCGCCTCTTGCTAGGTATAGGTGCCACTGGAAAAGACTTAAGGCCTTAATGGGCACCATTACGCATGAAAAATGGCAGCTGTCTCTGATCGTATGAAGGAGTAAATTACGTTCAGGTTCGACACTATTAATAGACAATCAATCAGATTAGGCTCAGACGCGACAGACTTTTACAAGAGAAGTACCGCAAAAACATCACAACCACAATAGCAGGTGATGGATGCGCCTCCGTTGAAAAGCCGCTGTGACCAGAAACCTGATGGTTTCATTTACCGACATGCCATTGTAGCTCGAGAAGAAAGGTTTGAAAGGAAGGGGAAAGCTTTAATAACCATTATGTGGTCACATTACCGAGCCGTGAATCAGCTAAATTAGTGATTTAACAAAAGCTCTGTGTCTGCACACGTGTTTTACACTATTAGCTGTGTGAGATGGGGGGGAAAAAATAGGCAAAAGAAAATGTAAATCTATATAGCACAAAATTTCCTTTTTATACTTACTTTACCATTGGAGTTATTTTAATTTGAATCGATTCTGTAAATATTCTAAATATATTCAACACCTATATGTTTTATTAATTACAAATGAATAGTTACAAATATACAATTCTGTAATTTTGTAAATATGACTAATTATGATAACTTAATCCCATTAAAGTATACAGGGATAACCAAATATATTAAAATTTACATTTTACAGACCCCTACAAGTATAAATAATGAATATACCATATAAATAAACCATATTATACCAAATAATAAACCATAAAAAAGAAAAGAAAACAATTAAGAGATTAAAAATATGAATAAAACACTGCTTAAAAAACAGGAACACTTCCTGGATCAAGTTGTACAGTCCTTGTACTGTATACTGTATATGAGGCTCAAAGTCAAACTGGGACTAAGTGTTCCATCATTTTATTTAATTTTTTTGCAGGATTTTCCTAGTTTAATGGTACCTGGGGACATCATCAGGGACCAAGGATCATTATGAAATTAATACAAGCCACATATATAAATCATTTCACTGTGAAATAAAAATTCTGAAAATATGCCATATATAGTATATTTACTTATATTTAATGTTGATGGGTTATTTGCTGCTGCATATTTTATGATTTGCTGTTTTTTTTTGTTTACATTTTTTTATTTGCAATTACATATTTTTTTAATTTGCTTCTGTGCTGCTGTTGCTGTTGTTGTGTTTCCGAATTTGTCGCAATGTGTTGTTTCCTTTCCGCCAATTAATTATTAAAATGAATGAAGAAAAAACAAACAAACAAACAAAAAGAACAGAACCAAAACTTGGTGAAAGGCACAATTATTTTTTAAGCAAATTGTTCACATTTCTCTTTTAGTTGCGTAAAATCTCAAAGTATTTGACTATAGCTCAGGTTGCTCAGCATACACTGATGACATCATCATTACTGTATGTCACCGAAAACGCAGGCAGACATTCTTGCCGAACCACTTAAGCCTCATTACACTGTATGCAGCCATAACAGGTGGCACTGGCACAAGCGCTGGTACTACCCCTTGGCAGGATACACTTCCTGCAGACACCTCTCTTCTTAAAGGGTTTCTTACAGCCATGCTCAGATGAGGCTTCCTAAGGTACTGTTGGTTAGGGAGCACTCTTTGCTGTCACCAGGGTAACAGGTTTCTGTGCCAGGTCCTCACAGCTACTCTTTGAAGTTGCTCTTGTAATTGGCTGTGAATGTTCTTCCTTCAGCACCCCTTGGAGCAATGTATGCAGTGTAGCAGCCAAGAAGAAGAAGAAAAAGAAACCTTAATTATGTCTTTGAGTGATGATGGATCTGATAATATCCACCCGTCTGATCCAGCAAATCCCTCATTTTTATATCGGATTGATCGCACTCTAGCACAGTTCTCTCCACTGCTCCTTTCTCAGTAGGTCCATAAGATCATCCTTTTGAGCCATTTTGCCCTTCCTTTTGCCCAAGGAAACTTGCTTGCTCAGCATTTTGTTCTTTAGGGCTCACTTACTGTCAGCTCAAACAGTGCTGCGGGCATCCAGGACAGGGCTCTTTGAAAAGTTCCACCTCTGGGTAGAAATCTTTCAAATGAGATTCATATTAGGGTCCAGCTAGGTGTACGGTAATCAGGACTGTTCTCTCATGTCCCCTTACACCCTGTGGAGACATGGAAGTTTTGACAGAGCCAGTGGAGTTCTCAGTCATGACTTCACATTTTAACCCCCTGGTTCTTTCTTTTTGATTGAGGGACACTGACAGAAGGCTAGTCTTTCACTTTTATTTCACATACTGTACAGTAGCCATTCACCTCAGAGGGACTGAAACTGAGTAAAGAACCTATATGCTTTCCTTACTGAGAGCTAACGAATGCTCATGGTGATGCACAGACCAATCAACGTTTTCATTTCTTCTACAAAAATGGGTGTACACTCGAGTTTTGCACCTACTTAGAATTTAGAAAAGTCTTTTTTTTTTGCAGCATGAGTGATAATTCTCCATTTTCCAGTCATCAGACAATGTCTATGGAATCCTCCTTTTTTTATCCTCCACATTCTCCTCAAATATTTCCCATGATCCCCCATTGAGCCTTTATAGTGGATTAACAGGCACATCATAGTTTCTATATGAATTTAGTAGTTATTGTTACTTCTATCTATTATATATCTACAATATATCTACACATGTATTTCTTTTACATTATGACATTGATGAAAAAAAAAAAAAACACACTCTTGGCTCATTCCGCATCTTTAACAAAGCAACTTGTGATGGAAAAAGAAAATATTAAAAACATAAAATCCATCTTAATATATTTCATGCAAAGGTGATCTAAAAGGCTTATGAGGATCCTTAGAATTGGCCACTGGGCTGAGTGCATTTGCATTGGCACCCCATCGTTATCACACACACACACTCGCACACACACACACACACAGTATAAGAATGAATTTACCCATTAACATTTATTGACAGCTTAATATATGTTTTTCTTAAAGATTAAAGAAATTAAAACATATTTATTCGCAAATGGGAGTGAATAATTATATTACATCTACTACCTGAAGCTACTTTGGGAACACAGATTTTTGTATGTTTATTATTCATATGACTGAAGGGCAGAAAATACATTAATAGAAACATTTCCTACTATTTTGGGAATTTAAGTTTATAAATATCATTATTTTCTCTAAAATTAGGCTACGTATCTGTAATAAATTATTTAATTCTGAAAATTATGACCATTATTAGTTAAATTAATCTGACATCAGTTTTTGGGCTGTATAGGGTCAATTAATCACACTACTGTATGCACTCATTGGCTTCGATCTCAGTGCTTAATATTTCTGAGCATTCCTGTATTTAAAAAAAAAAAAAAAGAGTTGCAATTCTGTTTACAAACAGCAAGCTGTCTCTGAGAGCTGCACATATTTCCATATCGATACCAGAGATCCCCTTTTCATTTCCTGTTTAAGCCTGCGTTACAGGCGGTGAGGAGGTGACGACAAGGTGTAAATGGGGTAATTTATCATAATTACATTTCATTTTTTCATGTGGTTTCCCCATCAACTCAATCACACTAGTTTGGATATTACTTCAATTACCTATGATTATCTATCTTATGCGGCAAACGAGAAGGGTTTCATTATCAAATTCATGAAAAGTGTCGCTTTGTTAAATCAGCTGACCCACGCTAGTGTTTCATTAACATCACCAGCGTAATGACTTGGACAGAATGGATCATTTATCTCAATTATGTGGTAACGAATGAATGTTTGGTGAACAAGATGAGTGATGAAACCATTTGTTTCTCTCACTCGAACGAGATCTGGAGAGATGATGGTCGTGTGACGGTCCCCGAGTTAAATAGATGTAGCGTCTGTATCCGTACTGTGCATCAAATCCTGGGTCGTTCAAATCCAGCCACTTTAACACAACATCTAGAGTATTATAGTACGAACAATAAACATCTTTCTTTGCACATGCTGTCACAGTGTTGCCCAGATTTACTGTGAAATTGTACAGAATTCAGATTGCAGCAGCTGTCAGTACAAATCAAGCATTTGTGCACGAGGAGTAGAACGCCTGCCAGAAGCTATATGTGTGGATGTGTGTTTGTGTGTGTGTGTGTGTGTGTATGTGTGTGCTTGTTTGTGTGTAAGTGGAGTGGAGTGTCTGTAAACTGAAATAGCTAATGATTATTGAATGTTATAGCTGATAGATCTCAGAGCAACACCATCATCCTATGGCTTTCCAGAGTCCTGAAAATACAGATGAGCTTCTTCTTCATACATTTCCTCGTTTCGTCACTTTCAATACCTAATACCGACTAATTAACTAATTAACAATACTAACTGGTATGTCAGAATACCAGAAGTCTGTAAAAAAAAAAAAGAAAAGCTATTTACAGTACATTTCCATAGCATTTAAATAATATTTATTGAAAATTTTCAGTAAGCACGTTAAACATGTGGACAGTTTCCACCATCTTTCTTGTACACAAACAACAATCTTTAATCAGCTTTTAGTGAATCTTCATTTGCACGCTGTTGGGCTGTGAATGAATGTGAAATTACTCTGGTTGCTCCGTCACACCGGGTTCTCAGTTCGGTATTTTACGCACCCTCACCTTGGACTCCTGCGGATACGTTTGCTCTAACGACCAGCGGTTTATCTCATAGTGGCGCTGCACATTACTGATTTTTATTATCACCACGGATCCAGAACAAAACCGCTTTTAAACTTCCAGCAGATGGAATAAACATATATTGATCTGTCAATTCATCTTTGAAAGTTCAGTTTTCACATTCTACTTTCCTTTTCTTGTAGTAAGCCATGGTCTGTCACACTTTTGTTTTTGTTTCTTCCACACACTCTGTCTATCGCATTGATCGGCTCTGTTGAGTGATGCCTACAGCCACAGCTGTATGAATCAAAATGGTCAGAGAGTCCCTGGTGAGCAAGCCGAGGGCGACAGTGGCAAGGAAAAACTCCCTGAGATGGCAATAGGAAGAAACCTTGAGAGGAACCGGACTCAAAATAATTTAAAAAATCAACAGGGCTCCGATGAACCGTCACTCGGTCCAGATCTAGACCACGATCCACTATTTAGTGATGCCTGGACTAGTGCAAAGGAAAAATCCTTCAATCGGATGATGCTTTTCCTTTGATCAGCAGATTACATATCATACAGGAAAAACAAACAACTCCTGCAGTTATGTAACAAAAACAGTACCTTTTGGAGCCTGTGATTTGAGTGGGGGTGTTTATTTACTGGGCGTTCAAGTCAAACCGGGACTTGCAATGAAATTTCTGGTGAAAAAAGGCCTAAAAGCATTCACCAACACCACTTGCATATTACAGGCAGTCAGCTGGAAGTTGTTGCCACATCCCCCTTACGGTCCTGATCTCACTTCAAGGAGTTCCTGAAAGGCCAGGGTTTTAGATGTCAAGCAGGTAGTCAGACCATGGATCTAGCATACTGAGGAAAAGGAAGACTTTAATTGACTAGTGAAACACTGGGTGCAATAGTGTGGCAGGGGATTTTATAGAGAAGTAAAGGAAGTTTTACTGTGTTCTGTTATTTTTCACATTTAAAAGTCCCAGTTTAACTTGAACACCCCTCATAAATTAACAAGTGGAACGTCTAGGTTTCATGCAGACATACTGCAGTTATTTTTAGCCCGATCATTTAATTTCCTTTTCAAAAGTGTTCTTTTGATGTCTTTTGAAGACTGAAAGTTCTATGAAATGGAAAGTAGCTCATGGATCATCCTGCAGGATTAGGACGTTTTTGAAGTATAATTGTGGCATTAAAGAAATTCCTTCTGCTGGGTTGGATAGAGGTCAATCTTCTGACCCTTTCAATGGTCATGGCATGAGCTGCGAGTTACCTGGGGAATCCAGTGGTCTTGAAGGGGCTCTATTATGCAAAATTTAATGTTATCTATCTTTGACATTCAGGTGGGTCTAAAAACATTCCCTACTCGCTGTCCCTTTTCCAGGTTTGCACTGGCCATGGCTTGAACAAGGTAAATACATTTTCCTCCTATTGCAACCTCATACAGTATGTAAAGACGATCCCCTCAACCTAGGTTGTTCCGCAGCTCTTCTGTCCTTTGGCACGGTTCAGCAGATGCTCATTTACAAGGTCACTGAAACAGGGCATTTGGGGGAGGAGTGAATTTTGAGGTATAAGAAAAACAATATCTGAGAGGTATTTCAGCTGGATCAACAGAGCATCCACAAATGCATAAACTCCTCTGTCAGATATCAGAGAACGAAAAGTGACAGCCTTATCAGTGACTGCTAGAAAGCACTAATACTGAAGACCATTCCATAAAGCTTCCATGAATACCTCCTGCTGTGTGTATAGGCCATATTTCATATTTGATGTCTTCAGAATAAAAATATAAAAAAAAAAACACGGTGTGATTACAAGATGGGTGTCTGAGAAATTTGAGGAGAATTTGCTGATTTTACAGATGCAGTTTGGTTCAATTTGAGCTTAAAGTGGCTTGACACAAGGACAGTATGAGTTAGTTGCTTTTCCTTACCGCTTGCTTCACAGGTAATCCAACAAATCCCATCATGATGGCTTTCAAATTTTGTGGATTATGGGAAACCAAGGGAAGGTCAGAGTTGCAGGATTCTATTGGTAGTTATTATGGCCACAGGATGAATGCTTTTGTTTAATCTGCTTCACCTTTTTGCTTGTAGTGCTGGGTCAAAAGAATAAAATGAAATAAAATACCCAAAATACTCGATTTGACTGGATTTGCTCAGCAGATTATAAGACCCACATAAGAGCCAGCTTTACTTTTAAGCACTTTTGACTATTAATGGACAAGGTACAGAACAATAGAGTCAATGATCCTTAACAGGCTGCTATGAAATGTTTTCTTTCACCTTCATGTTCCAAGGATTCCGACATATGCGTAAGCATTGAAGGAAGTGATTACAGATGTGGACATTAAGAATGTGCGTCTCAAAGAAAGTCACAACCACATTCCAGCTATTCGTGGTATAATCCCAGCGGAGTGGATCTTGTGTATCATGAACTTATATTACATCTCCTTTTTGTTTAATGACAATTAAGCAAGTTCACACAAGCTAGAGTGCTGTTATTCTAAATAACAACATGGGTATCGTTCAGACGCAGTCAATCGCAGCCGTGCTCTGTGATTGTGAGTGAGATATTGCTTTTATACACCTGTAAAAATAAAATATTTAGGAAAGTTATTTCATTAATATTTGCCCCTGAAGCAGAAACTCCCAAACAAGCTATACTCATTTTATAGCACCTGACCAGCAAGCTCACATTCATCTGCGGATTACTGTTAAAGGGGTTTTTAGTAAAACTGCCATTTCTTGATAAGGTTTCATATTTTAGGGCAGACCTTTGATACCTCAACGGTAACACAGAAAAGAGCTTCACTGACTGTATTTAAAAAGTGTCGGGAACCAGTACAAGTACTGTATGTGGCGTTTTAGGGCTGTTACCAGAAATAAATACAATATATTAGATTGAAAAGATAATGTTGTTTAAATGAATAAAAATAAGAGATGCATTATACATTTTTTTATGTTGTTTTTATGGCATTTGGTTGAGCTGTGGATTGGGAAAAATACAATAAGAGGAGGGATTATTTTGATTTCAGTGCAAGTGGGGAGTCTAATATGAAGCAGAAACAAAAACTATCCTTTTGAAACATGAACAAACTGCATTTAATCATTTATCCTTAGTATGAGTGTTGCCGCACCTTTTACGTACACTGATCAGCCATGACATTACAACACACAACATTATGCTCAGAATTGCATAAAGTAGGTTTCTCTTGTACCCCCAAGGCAGCTGTGTCCACTTGGGACATGACGCCATAAGAACTCTGAGGGTGTGCTATGGTGTCTGGCACCAGGACTTGGGCTGCAGGTTTTCTGGATGCCGTGGGTTACAGGATGGTGTCCGTGGAACTTGTTTGTCTGGTGCATCCTGTTTATGCTCTATCGGACAGGGATCTGGGGAGTTTGTAGGCTGGGTTGGTGGCCTTGGGCTCTTTGCCTGCTGTATCGCGTGTGTTCTGTAGTGCACTGAATGTCCTGGTGCCATTCTATCATGGCCAGCATTGACGTTTTTGGCATCTGCATTAGCTTTTCTATAGGATCAGACAGGCTGGCCTTTGGTCCTCACAGACATAGATGAGTCTTGGGTGGCCATGATCCTGTCACCAGTTTACTGGTATATAACTGTGGCTGATTGGTGTATTGGTCTACTAGTTTGTTTATACAGTAAGTTTTGGAAAATGAAAGTTGAGAGCAATTATCAACCGAAGTGATGCAGCTTAGGCTGAGCAACTGTCAGAGCCAGAATTCACACATCATAATGATGACAGTTCTACCTTTGCATATATTTTTTTTAATGAGTAAAATTTATAGTTAATGAAACTAAAAAAAAAAAATGTGGGTTTTAAGCCACAACCATTTTGGGTTTTGATCTAAATTGAATAGCATCCTACTTAAGAAAAGGCACATACATGCATCAGAGTCACACCCCATTCCTGCCAAAGACACTTTAAATAATTCAGTGGCATGCAAAATAATAATAATAATAATAATAATAATAATAATATAAAAAAAATGGAAAAAAATCTTACCCATGAACTCGATGCCCAAATGATCTGCTGCTCCATCAGAAAGTGAAAGAAAGAAAGAAAGAAAGAAAGAAAGAAAGGACATTATTAGCAACAAGTTTTTCTTCACAGGGCAGTTATGTCCTGTTTTTTTTTTTCGGGTTGTGTAATATGTTGCATAATACTAATTCCAGGTTCTGTGGGTGGACCAATGTTGGTGTTAGCAAAGACGCAATTCGAGTGAGCCTGAACTATAAAAATATCATGCTATCTGTTCTTGTCACTGCCTCTTCTGCATCACTTAGTCTTGTAGAATAGTTTGTCTAGTTGACTGTACCTAAATAGCGCGCGCAGTAGACGGTGGCCTTGATTCACACTTGTCTGGTTTTTTGATTTATTCTCGCCTGCTTCGAAACGTAGTGAACATGCAGCACGACGGCAGACTACCAGATCACATCTTTCAATTGCTCCATGATGAGATAAGAAACGAGCTTGACTGTCATCCATGGCTGCCTTTTTAAGATTTAAGATTTTTTTTCATTAAATCTAGAGCAGATACAGCTTAATCAAAAGGCTATACCCGGGCAGGGCTGATAAAATGTTGTGCCTGCTTTCTGATGTGCTGCAAAGAAGAACAAAAAGAAATAAAGAAAAAGGTTACAAAGGGTTAAAATTAATTGGTTTATTTTTATATACCAGGACGTCATTAATCTTTTAGAAATGTATTTTATAATGTAACGGTGTCAAACATTGCTGTTATATTATTCATAATTATACTTAAGTATATAATAAAACTGTACATTATTACATATTTCTGGAATATAATTAAATATGGAAACAATAAATTATCCAATTATACGGTATAAGTTACAATATGGGTGTGTAATTAAGCCATTTAAATTTGTCATTTACCTTGCTACACAGTTGAAGGTGGTTTAAAAAAAAAGATGAATGACAGATCTTACTTTTTTTTTTTTGGTTGTTTGTTTGTTTTTTGCCAGGGGAAATAATTTACCCCTGCTATTTTGAAAATTTCCTGAACAACCCACACAGAAAGCACAGAAAGATTGCATGGCATACAGTATGAGTGCAAAAGTTTGCACACACTTATTTAAAAACACCTCTACATCCTGTTGATGAAGACGTTATAAACATGCTCAAAATCTTTGGTACTGTTTTTTGGGCAGGAGATGCAGATGCTAAACTAATGTATTATATGAACACCACATTGTACACTCAGTACGTTACCTACACCTACCTATTCAACTGCTTGTCAACGCTACTGTATATATCTAATAAGCCTATCACATGGCAGAAACTTTAATGGCTTTACAGTAGGCATGTACAGTAGACATTGGTCAAGACAATCTGCTCAAGATCAAACCGAATGGGGGAAAATAAGATGATTTAATTGACTTTGACCATGGCATGGTTGTTGGTGCCAGACGTGATGGTCTGAGTATTTCTAAAACTACTGATTTACAGAGGTTTTCACATAGAACCATCTCTAGGGTTTACAAAGAATGGTCTGAAGAAAAGAAAATACTAAGTGAGTGCCAGTTCTCTGGGTGAAAATGCCTCATTGATGCCAGAGGTCTGACAGAAAAGCAATAGTAACTCAAATAACATCTTGTTACAACCAAGGTATGCTTAAGAGCATCTCTGAATGCACAACATGTTGAACCTTGAAGTAGATGAGCTACAGCAGCAGAAGACCACTCCGGGTGCCGCTCCTGACAGGTACGAACAGGAAACTGAAACCAAAGTTGAAAGCTTGGAAAAATGTTTCCTGGTCTGATGAGTCTCAGTTTCTGTTGTAACATTTGGATGCTGGGGTCGGAATTTGGCATAAACAAGATGAAAGCATAAATCCGTCCATGGTTCACGCTGGTAGAGGTGTAATGGTGTGGGCAAGTTTTTCTATTAGCTGAGCATCGTCAGAATACCACAGCCTACCAGAGAATTGATGCCGACCAAAACCACCTTATCCAGTATTATCAAGGTGTACTAATGAATAAACAGTGAGTGAATGTAAAAATATACTTTGAAATCAAATCAGGTTAAAAGCTTGCATTATAGTACAAACCCGATTCCAAAAAAGATGGGATGCTGTACAAATTGTGAATAAAAACAAAATGCAATGATGTGGAAGTTTCAAATTTCAATATTTTATTCAGAATACAACATAGATGACATATCAAATTAAACTGAGAAAATGTATAATTTTAAGGGGAAAATAAGTTGATTTTAAATTTCATGGCATCAACACATCTCAAAAAAGTTGGGACAAGGTTTACCACTACAGTATGTACAATCCCCTCTTCTTTTTTATAACAGTCTGCAAACGTCTGGGGACTGAGGAGACAAGTTGCTCAAGTTTAGGAATAGGACTGTTGTCCCATTCTTGTCTAATACAGGCTTCTAGTTGTTCAATTGTCTTAGGTCTTCTTTGTCGCATCTTCCTCTTTATGATGCACCAAATGTTTTTTATGGGTGAAAGATCTGGACTGCAG